>CAJUYG010005841.1:0-13129 GCA_910591675.1 Galerucella calmariensis
AAAAATATCAGTAAAATGGCTTCAAACTTCGTTAAACTTAAGTTTATTACCGAAATAAAGATTTTGTCGTAAATAGTGAATGTGTACCCACACGACGGAAGAGTATTTCAAAATCTATCGTCACGCTTATTGTCGCTGTTGGGATAAGACGACATATTTTTCGAGAAGGTCATTCCCCAACGATTCCAAAAAATAAATGTTTGATCTGGAATTTCAGGAAACGATGTTATTGGGCCAGTATTCATTGAAGGAGATTTGACGGTCACTTTGAACACATGAATGAATAACAGTTATTTCGCCTGTTAACAGTTGTCTTTTCACTGTTTCCTGTAGGGAAGGGGTGAATATGACGTTTATCAGTTTAGCGCTAAAAAGTGCCCCCCTTAATTTAAAAGTTGATGGGCTTCACCATTTCTTTCATCGCATTTCTAAAATATTAAGGGTAGTTCGTTTTCAAATGAACACAGTGTACATATGAGCTTAATAGGTTCTTCCATACATTTTGCAAGTAGAGACCAGAAAAATTGTACAATTTGAATAAAGAACTGTTAAAATCTTCACTAAACTTGTTATTTTTTTGCATTGATATTTTTGAAGTAGGTATAATCACTTATATAATCAATAAATAATATCTACAGATTCATTCCAGTTTTAGTTACATACGCTATGGGCAAAAAGCAGATTCCATTTTTACTGCTGAACGATTTTAAATACCTCAAACACAGAAGTTCGCAAAGATCGACTTATTGGAAATGTTGCATGTATGATGCTGGAACTTGCAAAGCTCGCTGTACAACTTATGTAGATCAAACGATCAGAATTACGGGAGACCACAGCCATATGAGGTTCAAACCAATCGTAGACTTGTATTTAATCAGTCAAGAAATGTACACTGTTGTAGATAAATTAAAAGATGGATATTAAGAACTTTTTATTCGTTTTTTTGTAAGTTTTTGACGTTTTGAATTAAATGTTTATATATCATGTCGATGGCTAAGAGGACAGATGTCGTATGTCTAAAAACAATGTTTTGTATATAATCAACTTGAAAGTTCACGTTGAGTGTGACAAGCTGTGTATCTCTTACCAATTGACATTTTAACCTTAATTTTCCCGCGCTGTCATTCTGTCGAAAAACATATGTTTTTGACGCCAAGTGTGATTGCATTGTAAATAACCTAAGAGTTTATTGTGGTTGAGCAAGCTTTTTTTTGTTTTTTCGAACAGGATAATCTGTTATTTTTTTTTTGAAGAGATGTTTCTGTCATTGTCCTAAATTTTTGATTATTTATCTGCTTCTCCAAACAGCAGATGCATTGTAGAAGGTGAAGCTGTTCTGGCAGCGAACCATGTTATTATGTGTGGGAAGAGAAAAAGTGGGCAAAAAATGGATGATCAGATCCTACTGTTTGCAAACTAGTGCAGTGAAAAGTGATCCCCATGAAATCAATGCAAAAGAATTGACATAGTACTTCGAAACTTTATAGTAGGCACTTGATGTCAACAATCTTTTTACCTCTCTCCTAAAATGCATTTTGTTATTTATTTTCCTAATGTTTAAAGGCAAATGATTAAATAATCTTTTACTATCATATATAATAGATTTTTTTGTTAGAGAGGAGGTGGGAATAGGTAAGGAGACTGTATGAGAAGCACGACTATTGTAAGACTATTCCAATATCTGTTTATAAACAACTTGTATTTATTATCCATCATGATTTACCATGAATACTATAAATATATTAATTAATAAATTAATTTTTATCTCTGAAATATTTAAGGATATATAAACTATTGGTTAGCAACAATTTTTTTAGAAGAATTATTTCAAGATGCATCGGGTCAGGAAAATAGTTATTATTTCTCAAAAATAATGTGACATTTCCTGTATACAATAAAAATATGAGATTTCTGTGTATTATTTAATTTATAAATATTTGCAACAATTTTTCTTCATAGCATAATCATTAGTGCAAAAACAAATCTTCTTTCAAAATAGAACTACCCAAATTAACAATACCACAAATAATTGTGAATATATCATCAACAATGGGTACCAAATGCAAAGGAAAAGTATTCCTGGAAATTCTGAAAACCTTTATCCTCGCATTCAACAAATGGTAACTCCTGTTGTTGAAGCTCCAGTAGTGCTTTAGCTCCATCAAAGTCACTGAATGAGTTCGATATCATGTCATCTTGGAGGTGGAAGGGAGTTGATTAACCTAAAATTTGAAATGACCAATAGTTAGTAAGTATAGTTATTTAGTTTTGACTTCAATAAAAATAACCAGCAAGAGAACTTGCCTGTCTTCTTTCAGTAAGTTTTTCATACATATCTTCTCTTTTTCTCTTCTATCTTCAGACTTTTTGATTTTGTGATAACACTGGACACAGGTAAGTTTTTACTTGGTACAGCAGTCTTTTTCAGGTACCGTTTCTGATAGCCCCCTGAAAAATTGTTAGATAATTATTTCAACCACTTCAATATAAAAAGCAAAATACTTACAATTACTAGGAGTTATGAAATCGTCCTCGACAAAATGTTTAGAGCAAACTCTCATATTTTTGGTAACTCTCTTTCCTATTTTCAATTTGATCTCGCACAGTTTCTTTCTATCAACCATAGTCATCATTCCGGATTCTCCAATACTCTCGACTCTCTGACCCTCATTTGGAAAATGATGAAAGGTCAAATCGGTTTTTTTTAGACACAGAGTTACATCCAGGTACACAAAAATTTGCTCTGCTGGTCATTTTCACTTTTAACAAACTATTTATCACTATCAAACAACTATACCTAAACCTCACACAAATGAACGCTTGGATGTAAATAAATACAAAGCAATCACAATTACAGTTTATTCCGTCACATAGCGTATCGCTTAGCATTAAAAGTGAATACTTAAATAATAAACCAATACAATGGGACTTACTATAGATCCTTACATAATATCACATATATATTCGACAAAAATTGACATACAATAATTATTGTCCTCTCAGCCATCGACGTATATCTGACACAATGTAAATTTCAATGAATAACGTAGCTGAATTATGTTGTTTAAATTGGACTATATTGCTGACGACCAAATAGTATGCTGAGCCTTCGAACTTATCAAGTTTCTCTACCAATATCTATATCTATCGCATTTCTGTAGTTGGCTGTTTTCAACAGGTTGGATTATCCAATTCTTGTGCATTTTGTATTGCATTATTATTCGCATTCGTGATTCCCAGGACTGCGATCCTTTGAAATTCAATAACGCTTTTCATTATAATGGGCCTTTTCAGTAATTTTTTTTATTGGTTTAAATTGAAGTATTTTATGGAAAAATGTCCCCTTATCTTTTTATTTTTTTTTTTGGAGCTTGATTTCTATTCTAAAAAAATTATCAAAAGTACGGAAAGACGCGCGCGGTTTGATCGTGACGTCACTCCTCCATCCCTCGTGACGTCAAAGAGCCTACGATCTTGAAAACAACAGACCGTTATTTCCATAGAATTTGTAAAGTTTGCTTCCCTGGTTTTTGATTTTGACATCTCATGTAACTTCGAAATTGATATTGATATTCTCTTTCATTTTGGATTATTTGTTTTTGTTAAAATAGCAATATAAATTGCCCAAGCAAAATATTTATTTACGTTCCTCGAGATGAAAACAGACGAAAATCATGGTTCGAAAAAGCAAAAGCTCAAAAGAAATTTACCAAAACGAGGAATATTTGCTTCTTCCTTATATATTTTGGCCTCGGCCGTAACCGTAGCAGTGTTTGACCACTCATTCTGACAAATACTGCCAACATAATTCCAGATCTCATGACGTCACTTGCCCCAAGGTCAAACGCGTGTTCAAACTACCCTAATATTTGTTTAACTTTTTATTCAGCTTTGTGACATGTATGTTCAAAACAAAAGGTATTTTTTCGCGAGATCCCGTTGATATAACGGGAACTGTTATTCAGTTCCCACTGCATTTTTGCGATAGAACGGTAATAGGGGAGTATGTTAATGACGTAATTTGTGACGCAATAAGTTATAAAACGGGATCTCTTTCAGTTCCCGCATCTAGGAGTATGGTTACTGGCGGTTATAGAAATTTAATTGACAGGAGTGACATTTGAAAATTAATAAAAAGTTAATAAAAAATGTTGATCATTGTGCAACATAACAGCTAGTAACTGCGAAAAAGTGTTTATTTTCATTCTAAAAAGCTGAAAAACACCGTTTCATTATATTTGTCTAACCAATCCATATGATTCACCCTAGAGTGAAAATAATCATCCGAAACTCGTAGCCTGACTGAACTATGCAACGTTACTTGTGATGACATAACTACGGGAAGGCTAGTATCAAAAAAATCGTCAATTATAGTTAAAACTAAAGAAAACATTTTTCCAACGATAGAAACAATTTGTAACTCGACACTTTTTATCGACGTTATGTTTATTTATTATTGTTGTGAAGTTAAATCTATCTATCCGGTTAACCGGTTTATTTTCGCGAGAGATCATGAACGATAACAACCTTTCAAATTTATTTGGTGGGGGTATAACCGCTCTGTAACCGACTTCACATCAACGGGATCTCGCGAAAAAATACCTAAAGCTGCACAAAGTGAAAAATTATCAGTAAGCTTTCAAATAAAATATTTGTTTTGAGATTTAAGCATCTTTTGAAAAGGCCCAGGTGGGAAGAGTTTCATTACTGTCGAGAGGTTAGCTATTATCTCGAGAAATATTAACTCCAGAAATAGATATTATAATATTCATCAATGTGTTATATTTTTAAATATAAAAAATATTCATCTAAAATAGATTAACAATCACATTATTTTAGAGGGTCGGAGGTGAGGGCGGGAAGTGATAGATGAGGGCGGGTAGTCAGGGCGGGTAGTCAGGGCGGGAAGTAGGGGAGTGTAATATGACGCTTTCTAACCTTCAATGACGTTAGTAATGACAGCATTACATATATGGTGGTGAATAAAATAAATTTATCGATGTTTCGAGTTATTATCAAGAAGTAGGAAGGATAGAGTCACCATTCCTCCCAACTTAATTCGGTAGTTGATAGTTTAGTAATCCTCTCCAACCGACTCAGCGACAAATATACTAGACCTTCGGAACTTATTTCTTTAGAACAAAAAGGTCTCGATGAAAATCACATAAAAAGAAGTATCCAACGATTCTAGCTCCTTCTCTTCTTCTGACTTCGCTTCTAATGATAATGATAAAACGAACGAACCTTCATTTACAAATAAATGGTAATAAAGACAGAACGCCCATGCACTTTTGTAGAGCATAGCGATAGATTGTAGCGATATTTATACAATAAATATCTACAAGTTAAATATACATTTCAATACAGTCCACTAAATCGTAAAAGGCCTGTGCCGAGCATGCTGGTCCAGATCGAGCCGGATATAGAGCAATTTGAATAGATAATATAGGTCGGAGCTCGCGAGTGATTTTCAGAAATGGCCGCCGCAAAAGTTGTACCCTATAAATTCCTATTGCAAAGCAGGGCCACATGCCGCCGCAAATTTAGTACTGCATAATAAAGGTACGGATTGTTAGAGCAGTGCGCGGCGCACGACGTAAACTTACGGCAGAATCTGTCCACCTCGACTCACGTCTGCTTTTGTTAGAATGGAGTGTTAGGATATATACTCCGCATGACGACTGGCGACTTGTTCGATATTATTTTTTACAATATTATATTTGTAGCTTTTACTTTTTACCTTCTATAAGGCAGGATGTTCCCTGACCAAATCTATCAAGGTTTCTTCTTTCGCAGGGGAAAATTTTGCCATGATTAACTTAAAAATAATAGAACAATTCAACAAGTCAAGTCCACAGTCAATTCTGCTCTGCCGAACGTTTGCGTCCAAATCAAACTACATTTGGTATCGGCGTAAAAGGACAACGCACAAGCATCAGTCGAGAGTGCGCTCATCTCGGCGTAGTCCTAACAATTCAACATAACTCAATTCCATTACATTGATTTGAGCGTCTTCAGGCAGCGTTCGGCAGACTGTGAGTTTTGCGCCGCGCACTGTCCTAACAATCCGTACCTTCATAGTGAAGCATATAGCACTATTTATAGCAGAGCCAAGCAGCCGCTTCAAGAATTATTAAACTGTCAGGTGTCAAATTCATGGTACATTCCAATAACGAACGTCAATATTGTAAATAGTTTGGTTTATTTTACGTCAAGCTAATTTTACCAACTCCAATATATTGCACTAACATGGCTCCCAAGGAAAATGATTTCGAAATTGGTGAACTAAGTGGTAAGATTAATAAATCCATAAAAATATTGGGAGAATTGTCTTCCCTCAACCTGGGAGATTCATCCACTGTTGCACTGAAACGGTTTATGAATCTAGAAAAACGTTTCAAATTAGATCCTTCTCTCTAAACAATATAAAATTTTTATAAAAGAATATGTAGACTTGGATCATGCCAAAATTTTTTATATTAAAAATTATGACTTGATCAATAATCAAGCATACTTTATGGCACATCATCCTATAATCAGAGAAGATTAAACTATCACAAAGTTTCGTTTAGTCTTTGACTGAAGCATGAAGAGTAAGGCAAATATATCAATAAATGACATGTTATATAATGGGGCAGTAGTCCAAAAAGTACTATTTGAAATTTTGGTCCGTTTTAGAACCTTTGAATACACGCTGCTTTGTGGGTTTATCCCAAGCATCGGTGCTTGCAAAATTGTTTATGGTGATCATATCCAGACGATCCGATTCAATGTCTACAACTACAAACTATTACATATGGCTTGATTAGAAGCGCATTTTTAGCTACTCGATGTCTTCATGAACTTCATGAAAGATATGTCACTAGCCTAGTTTACACCGACAACTTGGTACGCGGACCAAGCACCAAATTCGTACTATATCAGAACCAAATATTTAGTTCGAACGGTGTAAACGCTTGCGGACTAAGCTGGTCCGCTCTTGGTTCGGTACGCGCCAGCAGAGGTACCGAACTAAATTTGGTCCGGATTTGGTTCGAGGTCAATTGGTGTAAACTCAACCGGAACAAGACTCAAGACTTACCAGTATTAAATTATATTTATTTGGCAAAAAAGAGTAAAAGAGTAAAGCCTTTCCTGAATTTTCAATTTTGTTGTTGTTTGTTAATTTTCAATTTTTGTTTGTTATGTTATGAGGATTTGATTTTTTGGTTATGTTATGAAATTTAATTTGACAGCTTTGACATTTGACGAACTGCAGGCGCACACATTTAGTTCGCGCGTTGCAAAACGGTGTAAACGAACTAGAACCAAGCATTGGTGCTACCGTACTATCCCCACCCACTTAGTCCTATCGGACCGTACTAAACGTTTATGGGTGTAAACTAGGCTACTATCACTATCAATAATCTAATCATGAATCTAATTATATGACCCTACCTTCCAACGAAACCAAAATATAACCTCTAATCTTCTTCTTCTTCTTTATCATTTATTGGGTAATATCACAAGGGATAATTTGCTCTAATCTTCATCGTGCACTTTGGTTTGTTTACAAATTTGACAGCTTCCTTCATCGCTCATTGGCCACATGTACCGAATCGAGTGACGTCACTTCTATGCCGCTCCCAGGGGACAGACGGACGGACAGTGAATTCTTAGTAATAGCGAAATAGGCTTCCTATTTTCTACTTTAAAAATTAGTCCTGGCGGTTTTTACATTCAAAATATTGCTGCGTAAAATTCACCTAGAATGCCTCAAGAGCCAGGCTGCAGTAGGCAGTAGATAAGGTGACGCGACTGAAGTCAACATACGACAATTAATACATTTGGGAGCCCCAAAGAACACAAGAATCAATAAAAAGTCACAGTGGAATCAGTTTACGTTTACATTAATACAGAATACGACATTTCCAGTAGTTATATTAACCCCGAAAACCCTTGGTTATGCTAGTTCGCGTGAACGAGAAGTGCGCTCGTGCTTCGATCCAAATGCAAAATTAGCTACTGTCACTATACATGTGTTTATTTTTAATTAGAATTGCTTTCCAAAATCATTTTTTCCTGCTGGCAGTAGTTTATCCTGGCTAGCCACTCATTTGATCGCAGAAAATAAATGAATCACTTGCGAACCTGAATATATTCACAATGATGTGGACGAAATGTCGACATATCCAACGAAAACGCAAACATATGAATGAAGGTTTCTTTTTCCATTCCACAGAATCTACAATCTACCTGCCTTCTACGCTAGTTTGAGCTTATTGAGGTGCCCATTAAGGCGAGAATGTCCCGTTGAAATATTCGTTAAAATTATTAGTAGAGTCTTACTCTGGTTTATGTATTCCTTCGAATTACATAGATTATGTGTTTTTTTTCAATTTCAGATGGGAAGAGCTTAAAAGTGATTTTCTCGAAAACGCGAAGAGGAAAAAAGTGTATGATTTTCCAAAAATACAAGTATTATATAAATCAAGTTTATAACAATAGGATATTTTGGATGTGCTCCGATTATTATCATACGAAATGCAAGGCGAGATGTGTTACGAATCTTGAAGGAACATCGGTGCTTAGATTTAATGAAATACATAATCATCCTCCAGATACGGATAAGATATTGAGTTGGTTAGAATGCAAGTGCTGAAAATTACGTAAAAAACAAAAAGTTGAATTAATTTTAACCCATAGATGAACATGAAAAATGAAAATTGGCCAATAGTATATTATGTAACGATCATGTAATAATTGTTATTAATACACAAGCATTATAACCGGGATACGAAACGAGCCAAAGGCGAGCTTCGTATGGTTAATGCGAGTGTGTTAATAACCATTACATGAAAGTTTCAGACACTATTTTTTCTAAGAAGAAAATTAATTTAAAAAAAAGGTAGAACGTGTCGCGGGACACACGGTAGGAACTTTAGTTCCTGTTACGCAAAAGTTATGTAACACACCTGACGTTATAGATAAACAATTTGCATATTCTTTGGTGGTTGAGTAGTAAGCACACCAGACTCTCACGCGTTAGACCCGGGTTCGATTCCCGGCGAGGAATTTTTTTTATTGTTAATTTTATTTTTAAATAATCATTCTGCTTGATATTAATAACGACAACAGATAGACGTTTGAAATATTTAGCAGAATATTCATTATTATAGATAATGGTACGGTACCCTTCATGAGGGAGTACAACTGGCAACATCTAATTTTTTTTTCTCAAGTTTTTGTTACTGGCAGAGCCAACAGGCCAGTTATATTTAAAAAAGGAAACCGTAGCATTATACAAATTGGACATTCAAGAACTGTACGTTTACCACAAAATTAGTGGAAACATAAAATTGAATTGTAAAATTTTTCATTTGAAGTTATATTACAGTTTATAAAAATTTTTATTTTCTAGATTTTTTCCTAAGTGGGTAGTAGAAAAAATATGCTGCTCGACTCGTGTGGATTGTCCATATCGCACTTGAACGATTGAGCACTCCGCCTACGGCATCGTGCTCCATCTTCGTCCTCGTGCGATATGGCCATCTTATCCACACTAGTTGCACAAACTAAAATTTCTTTCAAAATATGCCCTTTTACATTTAAAAACTACCTGCCAAATGTCAAATCAATTTATCCATCCATTTTAAAGTTATCGAATTAAAACATTCAAGTTTTCAAAATTTCAACACCCTGTATTTCGAAAAGTAGCTAGACCCCTTAATCGCGCAAAAAAATTATGGAAATAATAGTAAAAATTTATCCGAACAAATTCAAGTAGATCACCAGCACTGCGAATACCAGCTTTGCATAGAATTTCAATATAGCATCGGTGGTTCAGTGGTTAGAATGCTCGCATTGCACGCGGGCGGCCCGGTTCGAATCCCGGTAGGAGCATATTTATTATTATGAATCGCTGCTTCGTAAACGAGAAAGAGATTAAGGAGGCACAAGCACGCAAGCAAGGCACATAACGAAGCAGCGTAACATAACGTAGCGTAACGTAACGCGTAACGGTCAGATCTTTTGCGTCGCGACCCCTGGTCGCTCAAACATAACCTGGCGTAAAGAACTAAAGTTCCAAAAAAAATATATATCGATTAATCAATCACCCGATTAAATTAATTGATCACCCGATTAATCGATTATTTTTCGATAGATCGATTATTTTGCCCACCCCTAATGTACACCACTGGATCAAAAATTGAAAAATGTTTTTTCTACACCCGCATAAATATTATCCATCTTTTCTACACCCATATGTATATTATCCATTTCCTGCACAGTTTAAAGAATGGAAATGTAGGCCTTATCGGTTAACCGAACGTATATTATGATTTCATATACATCCTGGAATGTACTTATATGAAATCCACCAATCAGTATTCGCGTTTAGTACTCGTCACTCATCTTTTTTTCAATTTAAAGAAACGTCAAAATAACTTGTCAAAAAAGTCTCTCTCAGAAGCACTGGATTAAGAATATTTATTTACAAAAATGAACAAATAAAATAGTCCGTATAAATTGATAACAAATACTAAAAATAGAATAGAATGGGTAATTCAGGAGCTACCGATGGACATGTCCTTATAATAGATCTCGGTGGTTGAGTGGTAAACATGCCAGACTCTTACGCGGTAGACCTAGGTTCAATTCCCCATGAAACAACTTTTTTTTTATTAATGATTTTATTTTTAAATAATTATTCTGCTTGATATTGATAACAACAACAGGTAGACGCTTGAAATATTTCTTATTTTGCATATTTATTGTAGATAAAGGTACGATACCTACACTTCGTGCGGGAGTCCGACTGGCAACATCTACTTATAACAGCTTCGCATATTTAAAAAGGGAAACCGTAACATTGTACAAATTGTACATTTAAGAACTGTACGTTTATCACAAAAAAATTAGTGTAGACATAAAATTGAATTGGTACGATTATAAATAAAATTGTTGAACATTTTCATTTACAAAAATAAACTTGAATAAAACAATCCGTATAAATTAATAACAAATACTAAAAACAGAATAAAATGGGTATTTAAGGGACTATCGTTGGACATCAGCTCTTACAAAACTATTCAATACTTCTGACGTTGAACTAGTTCAAACCCCAATGGTTGAGTGGTAAACATACCAGACTCTCGCGCGGCAGACCCGGGATCGATTCCCCGTGAAGACGTTTTTTTTTAATTGTTAATTTTATTTTTAAATAATAATTCTGCTTGATATTGATAACGACAACAGGTAGACGCTTGAGATATTTAGCAGAATATTCATATTATAGACAAAGGTACGGTACCCTTCGTGCGGGAGTCCGACTGGCAACATCTACTTATAACAAAAAATTAGTGAAGACATAAAATTGAATTGGTACGATTATGAATAAAATTGTTGGAAATTTTTAATTTCAACTTACTTATATTTATTTTACAGTTTATTCAATTGTTTATTTTCTAGATTTTTTCCTAAATGGGTCGTAGAAAAAATATGCTGTTCGACTCGTGTGGATTGTCCATATCGCACTTGAACGATTGAGCACTCTGCCTACGGCGTCGTGCTCAAACTTCGTCCTCGTGCGATATGGCCATCATATCCACACTAGTTGCACAAACTACTATTCTGCACAGTTTACAAAATGGAAATGTAGGCCATCAGTTAACTAAACGGATATAATTTCATATACATCCTAGAACGTATATGAAATCCACCAATCAGCATTCGAGTTGAGTATCCGTCATTCATCTTTTTTCAATTTAAAAGAAACGTCAAAATAACTTGTCAAAGTTTCTCATAGAAGCGCACTGGATCAAGAATATTCATTTACAAAGATAAACTTGAAAGAAATAATCCGTACAAATTACCAACAAATAATACTTAAAACAGAATAAAATGGGTACTTGAGGAGACCTCAGGTTTTATAAAATTATGTAATAGGTACATCTGACGTTATAGATAAACAATTTTCATATCTCTCAGTGGTTGAGTAGTAAGCAATCCAGACTCTCACGCCGTAGACCCGGGTTCGATTCCCGTGAAAAAATTTTTTTTTAATTGTTACTTTTATTTCAAAAAATAATTATTCTGCTTGATAATAATAACAACAACAGGTAGACGTTTGAAATATTTAGCAGAATATTCATTATTATAGATAGTGGTACGGAACCTTTCATGAGGGAGTCCGACTGGCAACATTTACTTAGAACAGCATCGTATATTTAAAAAATGAAACCGTAGCCCTATACAAATTTCAAGAACTGTACGTTTACCACAAAATTAGTGGAAACATAAAATTGAATTGTAAAATTTTTAATTTGAAGTTAGGTATATTACAGTTTATAGAAATTTTTATTTTCTAGATTTTTTCTTAAGTGGATCGTAGAAAAAATATGCTGCTCGACTCGTGTGGATTGTCTGTATCGCACTTGAACGATTGAGCACTCCGCCTACGGCGTCGTGCTCAAACTTCGTCCTCGTGCGACATGGCCATCATATCCACACTAGTTGCACAAACTACAATTTCTTTCAAAATATGCCCTTTTACATTTAAAAACAACCTGCCCAAACTACAATTTCTTTCAAAATATGCCCTTTTACATTTAAAAACAATCTGCCAAATGACAAATTAATTTATCCATCCATTTTAAAGTTATCGAATTAAAACATTCAAGCTTTCAAAATTTCAACACCCTGTATTTCGAAAAGTAAATGTGCTAGACCCCTTAATCGCGCAAAACAAATTATGGAAATAATAGTAAAAATTTATCCGAACAAATTCAAGTAGATCACTAGCACTGCGAATACCAGCTTTGCATAGAATTTCAATATAGCATCGGTGGTTCAGTGGTTAGGATGCTTGTATTGTACGCGGGCGGCCCGGGTTCAAATCCGGCTGGGAGCATTTTATTATTATGAATCGCTGCTTCGTAAACGAGAGAGAGAGACTAAGGAGGCACAAGCACGCAAGGCACATAACGAAAAAATGTAACATAACGTTTCGTAACGTAACGCGTAACGGTCAGATCTTTCGCGTCGCGACCCCCGGTCGCTCAAACATAACCTGGCATAAAGAACTAAAGTTCCAAAAATATAAAAAAAATGTAGGGGATACCGGGGATGGTGTGGACACGGGGTACGT
>CAJUYG010005843.1:0-13123 GCA_910591675.1 Galerucella calmariensis
TATTTAGGTGAAACATCTAGACCATTGAAATTACGAATAAACGAACACAAAAAATATATCAAAGATAGGGAATTCTTTAAGTCAGCTATTTGCAAACATGCTTGGGAAGAGGGTCATCAAATTCAATGGGATTCATCAAAAATAATATTAAAAGAGCCCAATAATAAAAGACGGAAAATCAAAGAAAGTGCTTTAATACAACTAAATGCAGATAAATGTGTAGCTAGTATTTCAGCCGAATGTAGTCAAATTTGGTTACCAATGTTAGAAAGAGAAATTTCCAATAATCAATTACCTGCGTTATCAGGATAGCATCATAAGTTTTTATCCAGGTTTTCTTATGATTTATAATTTGAATAGTTGTTAATCGATACACATTTCAATACACAAAATCACAAAACTGAGTATACATATTTCAAAAACTTAAATATTCATACACAAAAAAAACTATCAAGAAACGCGTTTTATTAACAACATTTCCAATATAAGCGAAAAAACGCGCTATCCCAATAAAAACCGTTCCTGGAACGAGCACTTCACTGGATTCCATTTCTAGCAGACTATCCATATCGTTGGAATGTCATAAAATGAAATATTTCAACTCACATTTTGCCAGAGATATGATCTACTATAAATGGACCTTAATAAAAATTTTATAACAAAAACTTTGCAGTCTTAAACTTCAAAATATTTTTTGATTGTCTAGTTGTCAAATTTTTTCTGTTGTGTCAGTTAGGGATAAAAATTAATTTCTACTTATTTTCTCTTGACAACGGTAGCTGGAACGCTACCGAGACGTTGAAATAAAGAATTTAAAAATATTGTGGTTTAATTTCCCAAGAAATTAAAAAAAGAATGAATAATATACCACAAGGAACATACAGAAGGTATAATGGAATATCCCGATATACTGAATTTTAGTGATGACGAAGATTTTAATGAACTTGTAAATTCACAAGTATATCCGAGACGCCCACAAAACTTTCAGCGACGAACTAACCATTTTACAGAATGGAATGACCAGGAATTTTTGGATAGATTTTATCTGAAAATACTGTTAATATGTTGATATTAGAAGTATCGGCAGACGTTGAGTCTATTACAAATAGATATGACATGTGTTAATGATAAATAAATTTTATTTGAATGTAATGGTTAATAATAGTCTCGATTAATAATAAAGTTCCAAATTATCAATATGTTTTTAATCAATACAAAACAGAGAAGATTTTTTTTATTCTTATACATTTTTAGTCAAATAAAATAATATGCAAAAATAAAAAACACTTCTAGAACTGAGATTGTAAACTCTGAGACTGGGGGTTAGAATCGCATTAAAAATTCTTCTTTTATATTTTTCATTGGCAAAACGTAAGTAAATTACTCCACAGTAGTTCATTCGTCTAACATTCACTGATACCAACTTTTCAAAATATTTGATTAACAAAACTGCACGAAAACACCACTGGTACAACACGTACCGGTTTAAACTTTTGTTAAATTTAACCCTATGGTTAGATAAACCAGGTTTAGCCGACTGTTGGTACAACTCGCCCTTATTGAAAAACTGAAACATAATTGGTAAACCTGGTTTAACCGATATCGGGAGATTATCCTCGATTGAACAACCGGCCATTAGTAAAATTTATAGTTCTAACAAAGAATACACCAGCTCAACAAGAAGCGAAGCTTCCGATCATTTTTTTGTATGCGCATGTCTGAAAGTCGCCATTTTTATAATAAGATTCTTGTCATATTTGACTTTGTCTGTTGTCTGTCAACCAGCTTGGTAAACAAAAGGAATTTTTCAATTTTTGTGTATAATTTTTACTTTGTCCCTTGTTTCGAAAATGATTACTGAATTACTTGAAGCTATGGGAAGAATAACTTGTGCTGTTCGGGGATGTCACTCGGGAACAGGAGAAGGTATATCTATGTTTGGATTCCCAAAAAACCCTGTTAGGTAAGTCTTTAAGTTTCTTTTGCTAATTTAGGAATAAGTATAAAAAATACTCAAATGAATATTTGACTAGGTATTCTTTGACATTACATTGAATAGAATTTTCATGAAGTAAACAACTTTTGTTTACTAGAGACCGCTAGAGACCGAAAGAGTCTTGAAGAAACATTGGAGAAAATTGTAAAGGAGGCGGGAAAAAGAGGACTAAGAATAAATCAGGAGAAAACAAAATATATGGAAATGAAAAGAAAGAAGGAAGTCTACCAACCAGAAACAGTAAAGTTAAATGAATTCAGTTTTGAAATTGTTAACACCTTTAAGTATCTGGGAACAATTATTAGTAACAAAAACGACACAAAAATCGAGATAAGGCAAAGAATTCAAGCGGGGTATAGAGCATATAATAAATTTAAAAACATCATGCAAAGTAAGAGAATAAGCCGAGCAACAAAATTAAGAGTCTACAGGACGGCGATAAAACCGGTGGTTACATATGCGGCAGAAACTATTAGATTGACAAATGAGGACGAAGAGCAACTAAGGATATATGAAAGAAGAATAATTAGAAAAATTTATGGACCAGTCAAACTAGGGTATAACGAGTACCGAAGACTTATGAATTATGAAATTAGAAATATATTAGAAAATGAGGACATAGTAAACACAATTAAATCAAAAAGGATTCGTTGGTATGGACATGTTAAAAGAATGGAGAAAGGACAGGAGGTAAGGAGAATTACAGAATGGAGACCGAATGAGGAAAGATTACCAGGAAGACCAAAAATTAGATGGGAAGATCAGGTTGTGAAAGATATAAAAATTTTAGGAGTACAAGGCGGGGAGAGACAGATGCTGGACAGAAAGAAGTGGAGAACAATTGTTGAAACTGCAAAAACCTCTAATAAATTGTAGATAAACAGCAAGGAAAACGTGGGCTGACCCCCCACAAGACACAGGGTCAACAGAGCTCAATTTGAGCGGCTACAACTCCAACCGGAGTGTATAGCCTTGTATATATATATATATATATAAACAACTTTTGTGATAGGTTGTGTTGACTTATTCTACCTAACAATAAACATATTATATTAGCAAATAATACACCAGCAAATATATTATTTGTGTATTATTTGATATTAGCCTGAACTTATTATTGTCTTGAAATATTTTAGATCCCAGCTATGGTTACAGGCTTGTAATCGTGAAGATTTGTCTGGAAAGACGACAGTTCAACTTCAAAAAAATTACAAGCTGTGTGAGCTTGGACTAAAGTGACATAGTCATGTTTTGACAAATGATCCCCCAATCCCCCAACTCTTACTTTGTTTTAAATCAGTTACAACAATTAATAACATTATAATTGCAGATAACATACCGTCACCTTCTTCATGTGGAACAGAACATTTCATTAGCTGTCAAGCTTTGCCATTATTGGGTAAATATTTCAATTGTTCAAATACATCTGTATATGCAATGCATCAAAACATATAGTTTATTTGCAAGTTTGTATAAGTATACATAAAAAAAACTACACATTATTTTTCTTACAAAATCCACATTATACATTATAATATTGCAGATAACATACCGTCACCTGAACCAGGACCCTCCTCATCTGGAAAGAACACATTTTTTTGTGTACAATGATGCTCATTGGTTGTTTACTATATATATATATATATATATATATATATATATATATATATATATATTTTAGATAATGAATATGTTCAAATGGAAGTTGGTACTGAAGATGTCAAGTCTGCTGTTGCTGTGCCAAATAAACTACACATTCAATATACAGGCCACTGTAACCGTATTATATTTTAAATACACATATACTTTTTATAACATTATAATATTGCAGATAACATACCATCACCTGAACCAGGACTCTCCTCATCTGGAAAGAACACATTTTTTTGTGTACAATGATGCTCATTGCTTGTTTACTATACATATATTTTATATATATATTTGTAGACACTATTTTCATTTCTAGTAAATAAACCAAATAAAAAATTTTATTATTACATTTGTTTCAATATCTTTCCTACCCAACTTAATGCTTCCTTGAATACTTATTCACATATAATTACTTGCAGTGTTCGGCAGAAATTAAAAATAATTAGAAAAATAACACCTATCTAACTGAAACACTGCATGATTTTACCAACTGAAAGTGTACTGTTGAATTATGTATAATATGCTTATAATAGGTGTTTGTTAATTTTACTGCTCAACTTGAAATAAATATAATAGGTGGTGGGCCCAGAGGTTTGATTGTCAAGTAATATTCTCTCAAAACAAACAATTTGTAGTAAATGTGCATATGTCAGTACATAAATCGGTAAGTAATCATATAAAAAAGAAATTTCCGGAACCTGAATGTTTTAATGTCGAGGTTTTTTTCTACGTGTAACTACGAATTATATCGCCAATATTTGAAAAATTTGATTACTTTTCTCAGTGTATTTACTAAGTTATCTGTCAACGTCGATCTCTCAAGGTCATATATTTTTGTTACCAAAACTTCAAAGAGATTGCGTCGGGCTTCGCTTCTTGTTAGCTGGTGTAGCTGGTGTATTCTTTGGTTCTAAGGTCAGTGTGGCCAACAAAATGGGGTTTTTCTGACAAGAATGACAGTTAATGTCTACCTCTTAAAACATAAGATTTTTGCATGTTTTTCATCATTGCGAACATCTATATTGCTTTATTAAAATAATGAATACACCCCCGAAGCGTAAATCTTGGAATTTAAAATGACTTTTTAGCTGAATACACAGCATATCGGTGGCCAAAAATTCCAGGAACTCTTGCCATGTCACCATTTAATATCTGTTATTCTGTCACTGGCTATGTAAAATGTCAGTTATATTTATTTTTGTTGATATTCGTTTAATTGTGTATGTCCATTTTCGATTAGATTTCAGTAGCATTTCTAGTTAGTTGTATCTCTATTCTTCTAATTACTTTTTCCACTGACATCTGACATAACTAGTGACAGATAACAGAAATGAAATGGTGACATGCCAAGAGTTCCTGGAAATTTGGCAACCGATGTGCTGTGTACTCAGCTAAAAAGTCAATTTAAATTCCAAGATTTACGCTTCGGGGGTGTATTCATTATTTTAATAAAGCAATATAGATGTTCGCAATGATAAAAAACATGCAAAAATCTTATGTTTTAAGGGGTAGACATTAACTGTCATTCTTGTCAGAGAAACCACTTTTTGTTGGCCACACTGACCTTAGACTGAACTCCTCTATTTAGGATTAAACTATAGCACTGTGCTGGGACTCTTGCACACTATAGAATTCTACCTATCGCTTTCTACAGTAGATAACTATTATTCCAGTCGACAACAGCCATAAATCTCACTCTGTTTTCTGTCGACAACTCTTCTTTTATTTCTGACATTACCATCGATCTGTAGCTTTTATGTAAATATTTCATAGTTCTCATTGTGGCTATACTAAATTTTTTGTGATAATTTAAATTTTTGACGCGGGTAACCCTATAGTAACTTTTATGTTTCTTGTGTGAAAGCCAATTGCGACTTGTTTTGCTAACTTTATTGGAGAAAATCACGTGTCAATAGATGGCACATAGAGAAATATAATATAATGAGAGTTGTCGACCCTGTAGTAACAGTTGGCATCACGTCGATCGAAGCGCACCAGGAAGGGTTGTTGGAACTAATTTCTCAGGGCGGGATATTTAAATTGTTTAGTTTGGATTGTAATGTAAATCTCACAATTTGTCTAAAAATTGTTTATTATATAATTATTTCATTACAAAAAATTGAAACTAATTTCATTTTTTCTAATGAAATGATTATAATTAATAAACAATTTTAAGACACATAAATTAGATAAATGAGAAATCAACACTAATTTAAAATTTTTATTACACTGCACATAATAACATAACAAATAATCTACATCTATATTATTATCATCAATTCATCGAACATTTACATATTATTAATCACAAAATAACATATTTTTACTAAACTTACATTAGGTATATTTAAGAAAGTTAATCCAATATCACATCCAATTGCACATTATTTTGATATTATTCACAACAACTGCAAAAATTTGAATAAAAAGGAGTTAGAAAGTGGATTCTCAATTTCTATGAAGACAGGAACAGTTCTGAAACAAAATAAATAAAATGCATTTGTTAGGTAGATGAGTTTCTTTGTTAGAGAAAATAAGCTTTCATTTCACAGGCAATAGCTACAGTATTTTCAAAAGCTTGGGTATTATTATTATGTTCAACTACTTTTGGTAGTAGTGTATGATCTAAGGATTGCAAAGGTAAAACAAATCTAATAAGTATTTTTCATAATGAACCTGTGAATGCATTATTATTAAATTGATCTATACACAACCTTTGATCCTTTGATGTAGAAATAAATTCTAAAATGTTGTACTTTGATGTTCACTTTGATTAATATCAGATGGAAATTTGAAAAATGTTTTATTCTTACTACAAATTGCGAAGTGGCCAAAAATATTTACTAAGTTACAATTTTTGCAATACAACTATGACGTATTATATTTGGTGATGATGTTTTAAGGGTTTACTTACTTTTATTTCCCTAATTAGAACTGAAATCCTAAATAAATTTATAAATAAACTAATTTTAAATCCGACTCACCATTTTGTAGAATAATTATTGACACTTTCACTATCATTTCACTATGACTTTGACAAGCAGAAGCTAGATTCACACCAGCCAATGTATGATTGATTTTGTATATTTTCATTTTTAATGACTTAAAAGTTGATATACTAGGATATTTCATGATATTTATCGACATTGAAGGATAAATAGTGAAGTGAAATGTAATTTATAGTATTTTAAACCATTTTATTCTATTTCCCTTTTGTAAAAAGTCTTGTAGTTCTCACGACCGAAGCGACTCGATGCGCGGGTCAGTTGCGCAGAAACGTTGTGCCTTATGCCGCCTATACTTCAATCCGTCTCTTTTATTTTGTCTATGAGATGGCACTGAATTTTTCAATATGGCTGCTATAAGGGTGAACAACAAAGGCACGCGGCCGGTCAGCTGATGGCATGACAGTAGTCTGTCACAGTTTGTGAAGGTGTTTAGGTTAGGTTATACTCAAATTTTAAATCACAGATTTTAAATGACACAACAAAATTATTGGCATCTGATTTTGTTGTTCACCTCTATTGAAGTTAGAAAGGACCATCTCTTAATCGTAGAAAACGACACGTCTTCACATGTAGGAAGTGATAACTATAAATTTTGTCGACAAGGCGTGTAGAATAGAGTCGATAGTAGAATTCGATAGTGTGCAGAGTCCCAGCAGAAGAAGCATTGGAAGTGACATGTGACATTTTGTAATGTAACGTCAATACCACAGAACACAGAAACAAGTTTTTTATCTATGTACTGTGGTCAATACTTATTTGTTTTGGATAATTTGTGTTGTGTATAATTTTTATTTATACTTATCTTGAACATAATATGCCTTTACCTGCCTCTTATTTTCCCAACTATTATTCAATTGATGATATATTAGCTACTCAGGAAAGAACACCTTGTAAAGTTATTCTTAATGTTCCGAAAATGGGTAACAGTTTTAAAGTAAGCTACTTACATTTATAATTAAAACTGCTTTACAGGTCATTTGAATTCTTCGACTCTCGAAAAAGATCTACAGTCAGGTACTCTTCAAGAATTACCACTATGGTTAGCTCATGAAATTTCATTTAGTCGTCAACCAATTGTTGCTCCAGATTTGCCCAAAATTTACAGAGAATCATATCGGGAGATTTTAAAAGCAGATGCCACTGCTGTCGATCTTCATAAATTCAGTCTTTATTTTTATGAATTGGGTGCTCATATAAAACATTTTGATAGGAAAGATGAAGTCCATGATACTCTTATACATGTAAGAACCAATGTTTTTAGTTTAGAAATAGTTTTCTCATTTGTTAAAAATGTATGTTAAACATATTTGGCTGTTGATTATTTCACAATTTTGCTAAATATAATTGTTATTTATTCAGATTGAGACTCAGAAATAACATGCTCTTAAATAAATAACATGTTCTTGAATAAATAACATGTTAAAATATATAAAATAGTGTAATATATATCTTACCAAAATTTAGGTTTTATGTATGTTTTGTTTTCCAAAATAATTTTCTATATTTTAACCTAGAATATTGGTAATATACTGAAACATTTACAAAAAATTTATAGTTGATTACTACACTACAAAATTTGCAAATTTTTACAAAAATTATACATTTTCTACAATAAATATATATATATTTTTCAGACCTTTAGAACTCGCTTTAGGCAGCTTATGGATCTAGCAGACAACACTATATCAGATCCTACAGTTCAACAGAGATTAGATACATTAGAGAGAAAATTATTCAATGATGCTTATAGGGCAAGAGTTAAAATGAACTTATGGTTGGTAGATTCGAGTGCAGCTTTAGAGGCAGCAAATATGGTTGTTAACCACAAGAAAAGAAAGAGGATAAATGTAGAAGATTTGTTATAAATTTGTAAGAAGTTTAGCTATTAATATATATTTTTTAAGAAATAAACAGAAATTTATATGTATTGAGATTACTAATATGAATCCTCTCGAACATGGGCTTCGTAATTTTTCCAGGGTCTCCTTCCAGTTCAATGCTTGAAATGAATAATCAGTGATTCAATTCCAGATATTTGACAGATTATTGAATATAAATGAAGGTGATACCTACCTAGTAAGAATGTCTTGCTATTTGGACAAAAAAAAACAGTGCAATCCACATTATGCAAGAACCACAAGGAAATACCCCAATGGAGAATTTTGTATGTGAGAAATAGTATCAGTCACGTAGCTATAGCTTTTACATGGGGAGTGTTTTGGCAGTGGCGGCTCGTGGACTTTTTGAGAGGAGGCTGGACATGAAAGGTTTTTGTAAAAATATACTCTATTCAGCCAATTAATTCAACCTTTGCGCAGCGGCCGTACCAGCTACTTCAGTGACAAAATTAATTGTTGCCCAGCAAGAACCAACGTGGAGGTATAGAGTTTCTCTTGCCAAAAGTTTTTTGTTCGTTTTTTGTATTTTTATTTTTTTTGGATTTTTAATTTTTTTTCTTTTTTTTCAATTTTTCATATTTTGTTTGTTTTTTATCAACTTTTTTTTTTATATATTAACGGAATCCTACGGTCTTTAGTTTGCGAAAAATGATCAATAATATTATCATAAAAAATATCATTTTGCTTTAAGCGTTTTACTAAATCTTTTTCAATAGATATTAAACTATAGTCTGTACAGAAAGTACGAGGAGTAATAAATCATTCTTTTAAGTAGATTTCATAGACGTACCAAAATATATTTTAAGAGGGTAAGGTAAAGTAAGGTAAGGTAAAGTAAGGTAAGGTAAATTTTGTATTGAACGAATGAGTTGCAGCTATGCTAAAGAATATACGATTTAGGTCAGAGGTAACGGGATGTACTAATTTTAATAAAAAAAAGTGATAGAGGTACATAAATTTTAGTAAGTTTGATAAAGAAAGGCAACACAGTTTATTCATAATAGAAAACAAACCAATCTGTAACAATAATTATTTTATATATTTTTGTATATATGTGTGTATAAATGCTGGATATACAGTTTCCAAATCTTGGCAAGATGAAAACATTAAAAGCGGAAGGCAGGCATTCGTGGAGGGTTTGTCGTTAGGTTTGCAGCCACCATCTGGAAAAGGAAAAAGATTTATTTCCATGTTGGAAGTTCTGAAGGTTTTGTTGATGGTGGATTATTAACTTTTATTTCAAAACGAGATATGAAGATATGAATGGGGATGTCTTCGAGGAATGGTTTGTTCAAATGTTGGATCTGATTCCAAAAGGGGCTGTTATTGTTATGGACAACGCAAGTTACCATTCACGGTTACGAGAAGCATTGCCCACAAGTCGTTGGCGTAAAGCAGAGCTTTTGGAGTGGCTTATTTCGAAAAATATTAAGTTTCCAAAAGATCCACTAAGGAAAGAACTTTACAGAATTGCAAAAATGAACAAGAATAAATACAAAACCTACATTATAGAAGAAATGGCTTCTTCTCGTGGTATATCAGTTCTTCGACTTCCCCCTTATCATTGTGAACTTAATCCCATAGAATTAATATGGGCTCAGGTAAAGGGGGAAGCTGGAAAAAAAATACTACTTTTAAAATAAACGATGTTGTGAAATTGTTTGAGAGTGCTGTAAGTCATGTTAGTAAGGAAAATTGGACAAACTGTATCGAGCATGTTATCAAAGTAGAGGCAAATATGTGGAAAATTGACAATATTTGTGATGATTTAATCGACCCTATTATTATTAATGTCAACAACGATTCTTCTTCTTCCGAGTCGGATATAGAATAAAATGTAAGTAATAAATGTATTCCAATAATTATTTCTTTTCATTTTTTATTATATTATGATTTAAAACGTATTTTTTTCCCAAAATACACACCACTGCATTGCGTTATTGCTTATCTGCTAATCCTTTAACAATGAAGAAACCCTAAACTTTGCTACAGCTGAAACAAATACGGGGTCGATCTACCTGGTTTTTAGATTTACGGAAGAAATGTAATTTAAAGTAAGAGATTTATCAAAAATTTCATGGTGCTCCCTGTAAAGGTTTTGCATACTTAATTAGGGTTTATTACTCCTCGTACTTTCTGTACAGACTATAATATTGTATAAACGATTTTGGCCCATTGTATTTCGAAGGTAAGTTTTAATTCGTTTGAGAGCAGATGCCGATGCCGACGTGACAGGAATGGTGACTGTCAAACAAAGCAGTTTATAAAACTGAGGTAAATCTTGTTGCAAATCATTATTTATCATATCGGCGGGACTGTCGTACTGACCTGAAATATCTTTATCCGAGTATACAACGCATAATTCATAGTGCAGTGCTATTTTATCAAAAAATTTATATTTCAGAACTAAGTTATCTAAAAGTGTATTGGGAAACTCTTTTGAAAAACATTCGAATAAGCTTTTATTCGTCAAGTCGAAAAACTTTAATTCATGTAAATTTGAAAATCGAATCTCAATTTGACCTTTAATAGTATCTAAAATTTCAAAAAAAAGTTGTTTATAGTGTAGTTTCTTGTCTACCAAATTATATGTTTTCCTCCTTTTCGCGGGAGGAGCTTCGTCAGTTGAAAAATTTTCAAATAAAATATTAAAATAAACTTCTGTATTACGGAAACTTGAAATTTTATCAATGAGATGCTTCAAACGCTCTCTTGAATAAATTATATCAGTGAATTTATGTTGTGAAATTTGGAAAATAACATCAGTTTGTTCAAATATTAATTTAAAAGTATCAAGAAAAAACAAAAGTTCTTCATTTTCTAAATAAGATTTTAAACGAACAGCAGCATTTAATGAAACCTGATCTGTTGAAAAGTCATCACTGTTTAATATAAAGTCAAATGTTTCAATTAATTTGTTTTTATTTTTATGGATGGTGAGCACTGCACGTGATCTAAAATTCCACCGAGTTGGAGCCTTACAAGGAATTTTGTTTCCTACTATGTTATTTAAAACTTCCGTTCGTTTGGTGGATTTGCTAAAAAAATTTGAAAATGACGATAAGTTGGAAAAAAAATTCTTGCTTCCTTAATGGAACTACACGCATTACTTAAAACCAAATTCATATTATGAGCGTAACAATGGGTGAAAATAGCCTGAGGCGAAACTGGTTTTATTTTTGTTTGTGGACCGTTTAAATGACCCGCCATTACAAATGCGCCGTTGTAAGTCTGAGCAATTAATTTATTCGCTAAGTCAAATCGTTGAAATGTTTCCATTAAGAATTGAATAAATTGTCCGCTGTTCTTCCCGAACTAACATCGTATAATCCTAAAAATATTTCCACAAGTTGGCCATTTTTTACAAATCTAAAAATTATTGATAATTGTGATTTAAACGTTAATATCTGTTGTTTCGTCAACCTGCCACGAAAAAAAGGGACGTCCAATAATTCATCCTCTATATGATTTCGGAGGACATTTATTGAATCAAGAATTTCGTTTTGTATTGTTTTTGAGATGCCTGCAAATACTGACGCGTTACTCATAAAATCGCGGAGCTTACTATCGTATTTACAAAACAAATCTACCAATTCTTTAAAATTACCTTTATTAACTGAATTTTCAGTTTCATCGTGCCCTCTAAAAGCCAAATCTTGGGATGATAAATACAACAAGAAACCAATGATTTTTTTTAAAACTTCGCGGTTGTCTTTAACTATATGGTTATGATTTTCTATTTCGCGTGTTCTAGCGGAGTCAACCACATTAACAATATTTTGTTTACCGGTTTACCGCGAGATAAATTTTTTAAATCATCATAACCCAAGCGCCCCCAACATGAAGAATTATCAGTTGTAAAGAGTAAACAATTCCAACAATATAATTTATTGTGTACCTCAGATATGCCTCAGATCCCGTTAACCATGAATATTTTTTATAATTGTCAGTGTTAAATGATCGATTTTGATACTTACCTGTTAACACTAATCCCTTCAAATCCGGAAGGGGCCGTTTATTAAAAAAAAAACACTTATCATTTGTTAATCCACTGAATGGATTTTCTAGAAACTCGGCAACTAAATCACTATATCACTATAGCACAAGAACTCATTTTAAATATAAATAATTTTCCAAATAGACTAATTATTCTAACCTTACTTCGCGTGGCGTGACTTAATTATTCCCGCTATAAAAAACAAAACAAACCCGCGAACCCACGCTCGTATTCGTGGTTCGTACTTCGTATATTATCGCAAGAACGAAAGGCTAGCGCACAGAGAGTGTTGCCATTTTCGGTTTTTGACGTTATTAGCAATTGGGCTTGTTGTATAGTGATATTTGGTAATAACGGTTGGCAATAGTGGTTGTAATGCCGACAACTGATTGTCACTTGACACAGCGAATCAAAAAAGTTAATTGTTAGTCAGGATTGTTTAATTTAATTATTAAACCTATATACAGTATAAAACACTGATGTTTTTCCGTGTATTCAGGCATATTTTTGTATTATTCATATAAATGAAACAATAAGATTAATATTCACTTTTCATAAATAATAATTGACCGTA
>CAJUYG010005844.1:0-13120 GCA_910591675.1 Galerucella calmariensis
GATTATACCAAGTTTGAATATTTTAAGTAATGGTTATTGAATAATATTAAGAAAACTTATATGAGGACTGTGATGCTTTTTGGCCCAATTTAACAATAAATATATAAAATAAGAATTTAATTCCCTTGATCTTGTTTCAACAAGACGTTCAAACATTTCATTATTATACAGCGTTGCTGAAAAGTCTCGCACAAAGGGATTATCTTTGAAACGGATAAAGGGAAAGTTATGAAATTCTAGGACCATGAATAAGACTCTATTCTCATATTTTAGAGCAAATGTCAAATGTCAGAGTTTAGCGTAGGTACGGCTTGAATTTTTTGAAATGACAACCTAGGTCGTGTGACCCATCACAAAAAAGCTTATTTTTTTCTCTTTCCAAAAATAATCTCAATGTGGACATGGAAATAAGAAAGACACTCCAAGAAGAAAGGGACCAAGCCAAAGAAGGAGCAGTAGAAGCGAAAAAAGCCGCAAAAAAGATGAAGATGGAAGAGGAGATGAAAGGCCCAAGAAAAGCCATGGAGAACATGGCAAAAACGATGGAAGCAATGCATGAGGAGAAGAGAAGCCGAAGCCGCTCAGAAAGCGTCCGCAGAAAGACGCAGAGGACAGAATCCACAAGAAAAGACGAAGACAGTGGAGAAGAGGAGATGGATTTCACGGAAGTGATATTCTTCGGGAAATACCAAAAAAAAAAAGCCACCGCCCGAAGGAAAGCCAACGAAGAAGCGATGGACGAAGCCATCCGCGAAAACAAGAAGACAACGACGACGCACCGACCGCCACCCGTCATTCACCACTGGAGCTCCGTAAGAAGAGAAATTGAACGACGAAACATTAAGACGAGGTACATAACAATCCGAGAAAGACTCGGAGTGAAAATACCCTGCGACGGACTACAGGAACTTCACAGGGTACCTGAGAGAAGAGAGAAAAGAAGTGTAATGGTATACGTATATACCACAAGAAGACAGGATGGCATGGATCGTCATCCGAGGACTAACGCACTGCGAGGACACCAAAGAAATCAAGGAAGAAATCGAGAGACAAGGGGTAAGTATGAAACGACTAACCCAACTACATTCCAGATTCGGAGAGAGAAGACCGCTACCCATCTATCTGGTGGAGCTGGAACCTGAAGAAAAAAAGAAAATCCGGAAAATCCAACACATCCAGAACGTGAGTATCAGGTGGGAAGAACAAAAAAGAGGAAAAGGGCCGACGCAGTGCTACAACTGCCAAGGCTTCCACCACGGACAGACGACGTGTAACACGAAATGCGTGAAGTCGGAGGACCACACCGATCCAACGACTGCCCACGACCAAAGACCAAGCCGGCCACCTGCGCAAACTGCCAGGGAGAACACCCGGCAAACTACAAAGGATGCCCAAAAGCCCCAAACAACCAGAAGACAAGGACAACAGCAATAAAGAAGACAGGAGTCAGCTACGCCCAAGCCGCAGTTAACAAGAAAACAACGACGACAACAACGAAACAACAGATCCTCGAACATGTGACAAAGTTATTGGAGCTTTAGTTCTTTACGACAGGTTATGTTTGAGCGACCAGGGGTCGCGACGCAAAAGATCTGACCGTTACGCGTTACGTTACGCTACGTTACGTTACGTTACATTGCTTCGTTATGTGCCTTGCTTTTGCGTGCTTGTGCCTCCTTAGTCTCTCTCTCGTTTACGAAGCAGCGATTCATAATAATAAATATGCTCCTACCCGGATTCGAACCCGGGCCGCCCGCGTGCAATGCGAGCATTTTAACCACTGAACCACCGATGCTATATTGAGATTCTATGCCAAGCTGGTATTCGCAGTGCTAGTGATCTACTTGAATTTGTTCGGATAAATTTTTACTATTATTTCCAAAATTTTTTTTGCGCGATTAAGGGGTCTAGCTACTTTTCGAAATACAGGGTGTTGAAATTTTGAAAACTTGAATGTTTTAATTCGATAACGGAGTGCTCAATCGTTCAAGTGCGATATGGACAATCCACACGAGTCGAGCAGCATATTTTTTCTACGACCCACTTAGGAAAAAATCTAGAAAATAAAAATTTCTATTAACTGTAATTTATAACTTCAAATTAAAAATTTAACAATTCAATTTTATGTTTCCACTAATTTTGTGGTAAACGAATGTCCAATTTGTATAATGCTACGGTTTCCTTTTTTAAATATACGATGCTGTTATAAGTAGATGTTGCCAGTCGGACTCCCTCATGGAGGGTATACCGTACCATTATCTATAATAATGAATATTCTGCTAAGTATTTCAAACGTCTACCTGTTGTCGTTATTAATATCAAGCAGAATGATTATTTAAAAATAAAATTAACAATAAAAAAAATTCCTCGCGGAGAATCGAACCCGGGTCTACCGCGTGAGAGTCTGGTGTGCTTACTACTCAACCACCAAAGAATATGCAAATTGTTTATCTATAACGTCAGATGTATTACATAACTTTTGCTTAAAAGGAACTAAAGTTCCTACCGTGTGTCCCGCGACACGTTCTACCTTTTTTGCTCAGCTACTTGCTTAAAGTCGCTTGTAAGATATCGGAAGAAAAGAAGACACACTCTATAAGGGTGTTTTCAGCCGAAATTGCCGGCTGAGGACGCACTTTGTAGAGGCAGCGCAAACACACACAACGGAAGACCGCCGAAGAAAAAACCACCGAGGTTACACGGCCAAAGAGAAGACGGTTCGCCCCCAGCTGCTAGCCCGTTTAGCTGGAGACCCATCGGATAAGATGGGGGGAAGTGGTGGAAGTCCTCCCCGGAAATGTACCTCGCTTAGAGAGGAACATCCTGGGTGGGACGGGCTCATCTAGGTTGTATGTGTGCTCTACTCTCCGACCATCTAATCGTACCCCCCCTCACAAGTCAGTATTATGGTCAGTAACTCATCAGAACTCAAGTTAGAGGCAAAAAGTAACAAAGTGTCGCTCTCGGGTAATAATTACCAATTACTAGTAGCATATCTTTGTACGGGTGTCAGGGTGGCTTTTTACTTTTCGTAGACAAATTTAGTCCATTCCTTTTTGTTACGAGCCTTTGAACTTGCTTCAATCCATGTAATACTCCTCTTCTCTAGAATTTCTGCAACTGCTTTGTTCCATGATTGTCTTGGTCGTCCTCTCTGTCTTCTCTTTGCTGTTCTAGAATACCATATCCTCTTGACAGGTATATCATTTTCCATTCTGGTGACATGTCCAAACCACTTAAACTGTTGTCTCTGTATTTTGTCTATTATTGGTTCAGCATTCAACTCTTGCCTTATGATTTCATTTCGTATTTTATCCCTTCTGGTCACTCCTTCTACTTTACGTAAGTATTTCAATTCCGCTGCTTGTAGCTTGCTCTTGAGTGATTTGGTGGGAACCCAGCTTTCACAGCCATATGTGAGAATTGGACAATATATTGCTTTATAGACCTTTAGTTTTGTTTGTTTGGATATCTCTTTTCTGACTAGGAAATTTTTATTCAAGTTATAGTATACTTTTACTGCGGCACTTATCCTTTCATTTATTTCTGTTTCTTGTTTTCCATTACTTCGTATCTGTATTCCTAAATATCTGAAATTATTGACTTGTTGTAGTTCAGTTCCTTCTAGTTGTAAGTTCATGTTCTCGTTTTCTTTTCCTATAACCATTACTTTACTCTTTTCTATATTTATATTCATATTCCGAATTTTCAATGCTTCTTTCCATGCCAATAGATTATGTTGCAGGTCTCTTTCGTTCTTTGCGAATACACACTCCGATAGGTTGATAGCTTCCATATTTCTATATCCTATATGTATCTTTTTCACCTTCTCTTTTAGTTCTTTAAGCACATCGTCCATCACCGTGATGAATAGTACAGGACTCAATACTCCCCCTTGTCTCAGCCCCTCTTTTGTTACAAATTCCTCCGACTGTGCATTGTCTTTCCTAACATAATTCCTGGTTGTTTTATAGATGCATCTTATATTATTCCTCAATTTCTTCCCAACGCCTCTTTGTCTTAAGCTTTGCCAAACTAAGTTTCTTGGGATGCTGTCAAATGCCTTCTGTATATCTATAAACCCTAAGTATACTTTTTCACCTTGCGAATACTTTTTCCCTGTACCTGTACCGAAAAAGATTAATTATTGGAGAAGATAAATTTTTTACCGTTTCTAGCTAAATAAACCATTTTCCAGTCTTGTTCGATTTTTCTAAAAACATTTTCTTGCTGGTAGGTTCCTTTTTTCCAATCGTCGAGTTCTAGTATAGTTTTATTTCCTGAAATATACCGGTATTTATTCAATGCGCAACAATAACTGATAGTTACGCTGTTATCGACAATATCGTCCGGTTTTATTTTCCATACGTACAAAGACGGTGTAGAAGATTCTTGGATTTCTCCTCTGGCCAATCGCCAGGTTTCCGATCCCGAATTTCTTCCTTTTAAATCGTTTTCCGTAACTTTTCTGCGAAAAAAACAAAAAGTTTATTAGAAAATAGAAAATAATAATAATTAAATCAACAAAATTTATTATTCCGCTTCTAATGGGTTATGCCTAATATTTTTAAGAGGTTTAAGCATTCAACAACAATTTTAACTAATTCTAAGAACCTTTCCCTTTGAAAATATAATTTTAATACCGTTCTGTTAAAAAATCAGCTACTTCCATTAGATTTCTCTTCAACAAATACGCTTTTCTGGCTACAGATAAATTCTTTTGCAAATTGGTCCTAATTTTAAAAATCGCCGCTAAAAGCTCTTCTTCGCTGCATTGTTTTCTCCTTTTACAAACTTCACCGTGGTGACTGGAATATCTCCACGTTACATCTTGAATATCGTCTGCCGCATAAGCTATTACATAAGAAAGCTTCTTCTTCCACCCCGATTCATATACTAAGGGAGTATCACAGATATTTTCACAAGGGTCGCAGTGAAGCCAACGTTTTTGAGTTACGGAGAACACCTTGAAAGAAAAAATATAATTTAGGGCTTTTTAAATGCAGTTTTTGTCGATTTTTCAACGAAACACCCTGTATATTTTGTTAATATTCTTCCTCTTTCGTGAAATGTATAATTTGTAATTGTTCCAATCAACAAATAAGCGAGCTGATTGGTTGTAAGCAATACAGGTGACATAACAAAAGTTTGCTTTAGAATTCTTATAGGCGATTGTTCAACGAAACACCCCGAATATTCTGGGGAAGTTAGCTCGAAAGTTGTTGTGTAATGGGAAAATATTTCCACCAGAGATTTAACTTTTTTAAATGGAAGTATTGTATAGATATATGCCTTAATAGGATAAGATTGATCTTTTTATAAAAATGTGTCAATACGTTAGCCTAAAAATTTGCATATAATTGAACCATAGATAAAAAAACTTGAACTATCAAATGTGATAGATTATGAAGTTTCTTGTCAATTGTTTTATAAAAAAAATAGAAGATTAAAGCCTCATTTAAAAAATAATTTGGGTCTTGAGCTAAAATAAACCAATAAAAAAAATTTTAATTGAAAGGGTCATCTAAAAAATAATAGAGGAGCGTTGCTGAAATAAATAAAAGTAGATGATCTTTTTTGAAAAATTTACTGAGTAAAATCATTTTTGATACACAGAAAATATATATATATAAATTAAAGAAATAAAATTAAATATAGAAGTTTAAAATTATGGAAATATGAATGGGAATAAAAAATACATTGGATGAATTAGAATATTAGAATCTATTCACAAAATTTGAGAGAAAAAATAGGATAATAGACAAGAAGTTTCGTATGATATGGAGAAACAAAATTATGCAAGGAGGAAAGAAATAGGGAAGTCAATTTAAAATAATTTAAATTGGAATTAATTTAAAATATTAAAATTAAAGGGAGTTTATCGTAAGGGAAAATGTTAATTAACAATCAGAATAAGAATAAAAATAATAATATAATTGGAACAAATACAAAATTCATCAAAATAATCATAATTTTTCATAAATAAAATAACTGTTATTTAAATACTAAATTTGGATGTAATGTAACTTCTCATTGTAGAATATAAATTCCTAGATTCGAAAATTTTGACAATTTTATAAAAAAAAATTAGAACCACGACCCGAGTAAGATCAACAGCCTAGGGCAAGAATATAAAAATATCCTTAAAAAGAAAATCAATACAGTATAATATAGACTACTTTTCTAGATTCCGCTCGAGCTTGCGATGCAGCTTGCAAGCATAGCTTGGAGCACGTGAAATGCAACAGTTTTTCGTCCATAACTTTTTTAGATTTGATTATACAAAAAAATTGTGGGGATAAAAATTGTAGGTAATTTTATACCCTATAAGATGACGTAATAAAATATTTAAAATATTTCTCTTCAACCCTAAATTTTTTAAAATATGAAATATTTTTTGCAAAATTGTTTTTTAAGCGACAAACATAATTAGAATAGCAATAAGGATTTTCTAATACATGAAAATGTACTCCGGCACCTGAAAACATTGGTGTTTTCAGATTTTGAAAATTCTAAATGGTGGCCCTAAACAATTTCAATATATATTTTTCTCAATCTTGTTTCATATCATGAACATTAACGCTATTGATACTGCAATCGATAGATAATTGTAGTTTTATGAACCATAACAGTTTTAAGTATTGTAATTTTTTTTTATCTTTTCCTTAAATTTGACGTTGGAAAATATAATTCATGGATTCTTTAATATTTTTAAAATTTTAAGAATTTTCAAAATAAAATTATGGAAATAAATCTCACCTCGGTCCAAACGTGGTCTCCTTCGTCGACGACAAATCTAACGTCCCATCCCATAGCACGGCAACATGCTGAGAAAGTATTTGCCCATTCACCACACCTTCCACGTCTCGTTTCCAAAAGGATATTCACATCGTTGTAACGACCGAAAGGAGTGAATTTATGACACGTTTTACATCTATGCAACTGTTAAAAGACAATAAAATATAGTACATTATACTAGGAGGGAGAGAAATGCGTTATTTTGGCAGAGGTGCAATTTGAAGCCAGAGGGCGAAGCTCGAAGGCTACAATGCACCGAGGACAAAATAGCATCTCTCCCGAATGGTATATACTATTTTTTCCACGGTTTAATTAACTTGAAAACACATATTTTGTCATTATGAAGTAAGTAGCAATAGAATTATTGTATTCGGATTTGAGCATTTATTTAAGTAGTAGTCGTTGAGTTATTGTCATAACATTGTAATATTCCTTCTAAAATTAATTTTGGAAATTGTACAAATGTAACATTTAATGAAAATGTCAAAAAATAATGTCAATGTTATCTTTTTTTGCATGAAAAACGTTCTCCATAATGTAAACTCCCTTGGGAATAATCGACTACTTTTATTTAAAGTTTGATGCCATAGAAACTGATTTCTACTTCAGACCGTGAAAAAAAAATTATATATCTTTTTTTAATGAATTTTGGAAATATACAAACCTCCACGCGATCCGTATACACCAAAAACTTCGGATCGCTACTCATGTGAGACATACTAGTTTCGCCACCGCAATGATCACAAATGGGACTATTTACCCAAGAGAAAAATTCAACTTTGAACCATTCTAATAATTCACAAATTAACATGTCTTGTATCGATAGATCCGGATCTTTTAGTTTATCTACAAAAAAATTTATAATGGACCTAACAATATAAATAAGGTAAGAACATATACTTTGGCAAGTTTATCTGAAACCGTGAAAGGAATGCAGTCGAAAACGTTCGACATTGCCACGTTTAACTATAAAAAAAATAGAAGAACTGATTATGTAGTGATAATAATTATTATAAATGGGTCTTTTTATTATTAACAATATTAAAAATATGATTAAACGTTAATTTTATAATGTACTTGTTTCCTTGGATTTATTCTATTAACATTATTTTCCAATTTATGAATATTAAAAGAGAACACTTTTCCAAATTTGTTATGGGATTCTTAAAGCTCTGGCAACGTTGTACGAAAACCATAATGACCACACCCTCCGATTACATAATTGGTGATTTTTATCGACCAGGTTACTTCTTATTGGCAAGCGCGTGCGTATGTTCTTCCCTCTCACTTCGTCAATTGACTGATATTGATTTATCCAGTGGTGTTCGTATTGTCAGTTACCTTTGTAATTTCAGTTTTACTTGGTAAAATAGGTACCGTACGCCATTTGTACGTTTGACAGATATACGCCATGTTTTTCCTCGCCTCTTACCGACGCCCCGTAGCTACAGATAAACTTGCCAAACTATAAATTCAATCAAACATATTCAAAAACTAGAAATAGTTAATTGGTGCACTTTACCAATATGGATTACCAAAACCATAACACATTGAAACTAATCGGTGACACTTACTTCTTACTAATCTTCAGCTACCAAATTCCAGTCTGGCACTTGGGGGATAACATTAATAGATAAAATACAGAGGATTCAAAAGGGTGTAGTGAAAACATGAATACATTTAGCTAATTATTTTACCACCAAACGATCAAAATTTTCGATCAACCAATAAAACACAAACGTCTAGCGACAGCCCTGTTGTTTTACCCCCGCATTATATTGTAGGCAACCAAGTTTACACGTTGTGCAAGGAAACACAGACCAGATGTGAAGGAAATTGTGAAATTGTATATATTTTTAGAATTGTGTGTTAATTCTTTTCTTTCCAATATATTATGTTGCGTCTAGTTTTCTCTCGGTATTTATTACTCACCCAAATAACTACCTACTTATTACCAATTAAACCAGTTGTTGTACCCAGCAATGTGTAAATATTTTTTTGAGAAAGGGGAAATTATTGAGATTTATCGCTTCCCGGCCAACTGACACAGATCAAAATGTAACTTTGTATAAAAATTTCAAAAAATGAGAAATAGAAAACTGAAAAAAATAAAAAACTTCTTGTCCCGAACGGGTTTCGAACCTATAACCTCTGGATGGTGAGGATGAGAAGGTTAAAGGCCGTATGGACGCATGCGGGGGCAAAACAGTAGGGCTGTGGCTAGATGTTTCTAATAAAAAGCATAAACTCGAGTTTTATGATTGGCTGTTCTGGTACGCGGTTTAAGCTAGCGCCCTCTACCATGTGTAGGAATTGAAATATATGGAGTTTTATCTCTTTATATAGTCTCCATTATTGTTGGGAAGGATTTGGTAATCAACGAATGGCAGTTAGACTTTAATTAGTAATCGGTTTTGACAACCAACAGAAACTATACGGTAGGTAATAGCAATTTTAGTATGTTTATTTGGTTGCATACAGTAAACGCAGGTTTTACACATTGTCTATACAGAGAGCAGCTAAATTATGGAACAAATTCGTTATTTTGCAAACAATTTATCTTAGATCAAAATCCAGAAATAGGTCGGTGATGTCACCAGTTTTGAAGTGGTTGAAATGTAGTTCTTGTAATGCCTCAATGGAAAGGTATTTTGATAATATACACAGAAGTATCATACATAGCTGACTGATGTTAATAAAGGGAGTATGAAAAGTAATTTAATTTAATCAGAGTTTCATTTTACAATGGAGGAACTGTGATATTGAATTAATTATTACTTCTCAGCTGAATTAAATGCTCAAAATGCCATCGGTCTATTGACAATAATCAAATCGAAGGAAACATTCTTCTCTTCTTGCACATCACGAATAACTCCAACCATTTTGATTTCGCATCTATGCATACTAAGAAATAGCACGACTCAAAAAGACTTGCTAAATACAGTTGGCAGAAGCAAACGTGAGCCCTGGTGGGCGTGTTCATGTCGCTGTAGTTGTATTTTTGTAGTAACAATTCGATATTTTGAATCGATAACCAAATATCGATACCATAAATGTCAACTGTTAAGATATATGTAAACAAAGTCAAACTTGCTAAAAATGTAACTCTAAATATTAATAAAAAAATTTATATTGGACCAAAACTAAAACTACCGTTTGCCCTAAATGTCTATATTTTCGAATTACATGGCTGTATTAATGTCATGAAAAAGAAGGGTCAAGTTACTATGGAAAGCAACAAAATATGAACTGGTTATAGTCCAGTATTGCCGATGCAAAAATGAAAATTACCCGAACTTACTATTCAAATTATCAGAATTTGTCAAAATTACCAAACGGACACATTGGTTATCTGAATAAAGGTTTCGGCCCCAGTCAATATGGAAAATCCCCAAAAACAATAGCCATTTTATATATCCCTTCTACAAAATATTCGAAAAACTCTTGAATCCAAATTTGTGAAATTGTCTAAAAATCGGATAATGAATGAATAAAATGATGTATGTTGATGAAATCACTCGGTCATATTATTTCGATTATATTTAACAATTACTAATGGACAATCGTTAACATTGGCCCTTGATTGCCTGCTTGCGATGACCTTATTTTAGTTCAAATATTTTCCGGGGCTCATGTTTGGTTCTGACAACTGTAATATGAATTGTCTCCCAATTACTTGTAGGTAAATCCCATCCTCGTTGCCAATTATTATAATTCTGAGAACTAATGATTAGAACTGAATTATTTCCATCTTTTGAAAAAATAGACATTTATTATTTTATCTCTTTTTGATCACAACAATTCTCCCTTCCTTATTACACATTATTTCACAATATAAAGAGACAACTTTTAAAACATATAAACTGATATGAATTTTGTGTTTTGTGTGTTATTATTATTATACAGAGGCCCACATATACTCCAAAATTACAACAAATTTAATAAAAATTTTAACTCAAGTAATACTCAAGCACAGACACAATTTAACAGAGGTTTTAATTCAAATAATTTACCTAGTACAAGTAGAGCAACCAATATTCAAACTAGAAATACTAACGTTTTCAAACCAAATCAAAACCAAAATTTTCAAAAACCTACTCCAATGAGTATAACTACAGCGAATACATATAATCCATTCAACGCTCAAAATAGAAATAATGGGCAAAATCAAACACAATTTACAAATCAGAGAAGTTTCATTTCTGAAGAATTACATAATATCGACAATACTGAATGTCATATTGAAGATGAAAATCGTTTTTTAGAGGAAACGTCCTCGGACGCAATAGGAACGTAGAACTATTTAATTTTACTAATTCTGAAAGTGAATTACCGTACATTATATTTCCCGAACAAAATTTAAGAGTTTTGATAGACACCGGCAGCACAAAATCTTTTGTAACCCCGGAAATTGCCGAAAATTTTTTTTCCAAATCAATCATACAAAAACCTTTCAAGGTATCATCAGCTCTCGGTACAAGTCAACAAAAATATTGTACAGCAATTCCATGTTCAAAAATATTTAATATAAAGAATAAAATTAGGTTAGAATATTGTATATTTAAATTTCATAATCATTTCGATTGCTTATTAGGTTTAGATAATCTTAAAAAACTAAATGCAACAATTGATTTAGTGAATAACGTCTTAATTACGCCAACTAGTAAGATTAAAATAAATTATTTCAAAATAAACTGCGAAAACACGAATTGTATAGTAGTGGCTCCACGCACAGAACAAATAATTAAATTAAATATCGAAAATACCAATAATGGCGATATAATTATTCCTTACAAAAAATAGGAAAACTAGAAATTCCGGAATGTCTTACTAAAGCGGAAAATAGTCAAGCTTTATGCACTATTTTAAATCCGACAGAATCATATTTTAAAGTAGATTTAAGTGCTCCAATAGAAGTTGAATCGTTCGACGAATACGAACAAAACTTCAGTCCAAATTTTAATGCAATTTACGCGGAAAAATTTAAATTTGATATAACAAAAGGTGCATTAAATACTAATAGTGACTGTCTATCGCGCATACAACTAAATATAAATGAAGTTGATTCTTCCGAAAATAACCCCAAAAACTTACTAGCCTATATGGAAAAATTCAATGACAAATTTGCCAGTACTTCTAAAATTAATAATGTAGAAACCGAGTCACTTATCGTAGAAGCAGAAGAAATAAACGACATTGACGATGAAAACAATACTATCCACACTAACATAGAAGATCCTGTAGTGGGAATACCAATTTCGGAATCTTCAGTAAATGTAGGGAAAAATCAAATAATAATCTCTGAAGTAAATTTTGAACCCGCAGCACCAACAATTATTAAGCTATACGATTTAAAACAAAGAATTCTCGTACAATTTTCAAAAAATAACTTTGAACAAGATGTTATAAATTTTGTGAAAGATTATGTTGTACCGAAATTGAAATATCATATTTACTTTGAAGATCCTTTATATGAAAAATTTAGTACAGTTCTGCAAACTTATTTTAAAAATTCACAGATTTCATTTATCAAGTGCAACAAAAAATTAATCGATATCCCCTTAAATGAAATAAAAGAAGTCATACAAAATTATCATGAAGGTAAACGAAATCATAGAGGGTTAGATGAAACTGAAAATAATATAAAAACGCGTTATTATTGGCCAAATCAAAGATCGTCTATTCAAACCTACATTAACGAATGCGAAATATGCCAAGCAACAAAATACGATAGGAAACCTTTGAAACCACTTTTCAACGTAACTCCAACAGCCGTCAAACCTTTTCAAATAATTCACTTAGATACTATAACCCTAGAAAACACAAAATTTTTAACTATTATAGATTCATTTTCAAAATACGGTCAACTTTATAAACTAAATTCTGCTCAAGGCATAGAAATTGTTAATAATTTAATTAAATATTTCACCCACCACTGTATACCAGATCAGATAATATCTGATAATGGCACAGAATTAAAAAATAGCTTAGTCAAAGATTTATTAGACACTCATAAAATAAAGATACACTTTATAAGTTCACAGCATCCGGAATCTAATGGCATTGCCGAACGATTTCACTCGACAATTATTGAACATATTAGACTTTTAAATAATCAAAATGAATTCAAGAAAGAACCCATTGAAATAAAAATTAATTATGCACTTTTAGCATATAACAACAGCATCCACTCTACAACCAAGCTAAAACCATACGAAATTATTACAGGACATTTAGAAAATAACTCTTCTTTTGACTTAGATATTGATAAGCAGCTAGTTAATAATTATCTTCATAATCATAGGGAAAAAATGAAATTACT
>CAJUYG010005845.1:0-13119 GCA_910591675.1 Galerucella calmariensis
GTTACAGCTATGGCAAACGGGACGATTTCCTGAAGACATCAGATATCAATATTCAGATATCAATATTCTCTGTAGAATGTTTGACAGTTTCTAAGAGACTCGTGTGTTTTATGACAGTTTGAATCATTTGCGTCAGTTTTTGAAAGAATTGTCGAGCACCAGACCAAAAATACTTAATGACCAAAGTAAATACATATCTAAATTTCTGTTTACAATGATTTATTACTAATTTTGTATAACAGTAACATTCCTATATACGCTTAATGCTATTAGTACAAAAATGTTGGCCTGAAGCACAGTGAGCAAAGGCGCTGCATAAGGTTTACTTCGATTATCTGTAAATGCCGGGTTCGATACCCGGTTAGTGCATTATTTTATATTTTTTTCAAATCGAATTTCTTTTTCGTAGAAGTGTAATGTTATGACATAATTTGAAACATATCGTCTGATCCTTAGTGCGTAGATACAGGGTGTTTCATTGGGAAAGGGCCTAACTTTAACTGTAGATGGGGATCACTTTGGTGCTTCCAAAAACCTATATTTAATGTGTCTTCTGCACTGTATAATCGAGATACAGGGTGTTTTATAAATTTATCCTATTCCTTGCAAATCTCATAGCTTCCGAGTTACCCTGTATATTATTTTAAAATTTCGTTCACGTAATAATCATTACCTAGAAACTCAAATCAAAAGCATCTCCATAAAAATAATGTAGGTCCGGCTTAAAAAAACTTTAAAACTCGTTTTTCATAGTAACGACACCCTGTATATAGATTTTTTGAAACTGCTCTTTTTAATTGGAAAGAGTATGAAAAATAGAATCTACTTATTTTATTTTTATTTTCCGCAGACAATTTTACTACCAAAAATTTACCGTCAAAGTTATAATTTATGCACGTTTTGGGGGTTAACAATGGTATCGGAGAGGTTTTTTTTTATTTTTTAGCTTGAAATTAAATGTATTCATCGCATTTAGAGAAGCATCCTAGAAATTCAATTGAGTGTGTATGTTTACGAGTACAGACCACTAAAAAATGTGATTACAGGGCCGTACTTGGGATATACTCATTCAATAAGTTTCGAATATTTCGAACACCTTGTATAAGGATATGTATTTGGAAATTATGCACTTCTACATTTAGAATAACAAGAGTGAAATACGAGAAACAAATTTATACTTCAAAAAACGAAGATATTTTTATTAATTTTATTAATTAACCTGGAAAAAAAAACAAGAAATTCTAACAGCATTGTCCAAACGAAGCAAGGCTAACCTACAAAAATTGCGCAAAATGACCTCCATTTTGCTCTAGGCACTTTCTAAAATTTCTAAAATCAAAAGTTTATGCTACCGAAATCCATAGCAGAGAAGAACTTTTTTGAAGAATAGAGAATGCCTGCGGAGAAATCAGAAATAATCCAGATGTGATCTGAAGGTCCGTTCGAAATATTACAAAAAGGGCAAGAAAGTGCATAGAGCAGAATGGAGGTCATCTTGAGCAATGTTTGTAGGTTAGACTTGCTTAGTTTGGACAATGTAGTTAGAATTCCTTGTTTTCTTTTCATGTCAACTAATAATTTTAATAAAAATCACTCCATTTTTTGAAGAATTTTCGGAAATAATTACACAAGTACATCAAAATTACCGATAATTTTTTATTGAAGCATGTTGTCTAATAGCATAAGTTTATTTTCATATTTTGGCGAACAAAATATGAAAATAACCGAATGCAATTTTTACTGACAACATGCTTGAATAAAAAATTATCAGGTCCATTTAATAAATGTATTGTATTTTTGGGCTTACTTGCGGTCACTTTTCCTTGAATAGAACTTGAAGAATCTTGTCTAAATCGCGACATTTCAACCAATTTTAAAATTTGGCATATGTCACAAATAATGCGCAATTTGAACACTCGTTACTATAGTTATGGACCTACAGGGAAATTTTCGATAGTTAGCGGCATCTTTTCGATAGTTAGCGGCATATTTTCGATAGTTAGCGGCATCTTATCGCGATAAGATTCCGCTTCCAGAGGAGGGTAATATTTGCGATAAGATCACGCTTCATATGGGATTTTTAATATAGGAGAGTAATCAGTGTAATTTTGATGCTATTGGTCGATTAGAAATTTTTTCTCATCGCAATTGTTTGTCAGGATCGTTCAAAAAATAATCGCTGTATTTAATTTTCAATTGAACGTTGTTTTTACTCAACAGAAGAATTTTTGAACTCGTGAATGTTGTATGGATATTTATTTAATTGTTTGTTCGTATTATGAATTGAAATATCATCAGATACGATTTAGTTATAATTTGCATGTCAATTTTATATCAGGATTAGGAAAAGTTGTCATTCACTAAAACTATACAAATTATGTTGATTGTCGGAAAAAAAATTGAGAATTATTATTATTATAGCAGTGTACTCTGACTAGAGTTTTATTGAACCTTTCTTATTTACCTATAATGTTCAAAGTGCTGAAAATATCGAAACATTCAATCAAAACATTTCAAATTTGAATTTTTTTGTTTCAGGATAAAGAACATCGAGTTTTTGCCATAAAACCAATTCCTTCAACGAACGTATCTCCAGTAATAGTATTCATCAATCCCAAATCAGGTGGCAATCAGGGTGTAAAACTGCTTCAAAAATTCCAATGGCTCCTTAATCCAAGACAAGTTTTCGATCTGACACAAGGGGGACCAAGAATGGGACTTGAGCTATTCAAGAAAGTGCCCAATTTGAGGGTACTAGCTTGTGGTGGTGATGGGACAGTAGGATGGGTACTAAGTGTAATAGATCAGATTGGAATATCTCCAGCACCAGCAGTAGGTGTCTTACCATTAGGCACTGGGAATGATTTGGCAAGAGCTCTTGGCTGGGGCGGGGTGAGTAATATAACTTTTGTTACCAAACTATCTGATATCTTATAAATCCGATTAAAAAATTGGATCACTCGCCAAAATACTCCAAGTGAAGTTGAACTTTTGCATTAACATGAATCGCTGCATTCTAAATACGGAAGTATAACGTTAATTAATGAACTTCGAATGTGGGGACTTCTTTTGTAAAATGTTCGTGTGATATAGCGAATAGAAAATTTGTTGCCACAAAACTAAAATACATGAAAAACACATTTTTCCATGATCAAATGAGAATTCTATTGAGACACTGCTTGATATAAATATCAAATATCGAAGGAAAATATATTCTTCCAATGCTTTACAAAATTTTGGAAAATATTTTTCAAAAACAGTGACTATTCAACCAAGAAAATATCACTTGTTCCTTGGTTATTCGACCCGACGGATATTAAATTACACTTTTCAGTCGAAGGGGATCGCTATGATCCCACATGGATAAATTTTTTGGATTTTGGTTTCCGGTTGGAGGTGAAGATGTTGCTATTGTCAAAACATTCATATTTCCGTTACCAGAAGAGATGTATTGATTGTGATTTTCGGGTTTTATCAAGTCCGGGATTATGCTATTAGAGCTTTTGGACGGAAAACGGAGAATATATCTTTTACTGATGAGGCGCAGGCTATGTTGTCGCTTCTAATTGCAAAGCATAATGGTTTGTGTTGAATATCTTGTAGCTATACATACCGACCCCGTTTGATTAAGAATTGTAATTCAATGTCCGTTGGCTGCCGATAGCCCGTAGATTAGTTGTTTCCTCTTGGTTGTACGGTCATTGTTTTTGAAAAAATATTTTTATAAGCTCAGTAAAGCGTTAGAATGATACATTTTTTCTGGTAGCACGCTTTATTAAATACGACAATTTTACAGGAAACCAAAATAATACTAATAATATTGAAGGTTGCCATTTTTCAAAGATAGTTTCTTCGACATTCTGAACAATATATCCAATCTATTCAAACAAGAAATGGCCAATTTTTCTTAGATTTCCTACTTCCCTGTTCTCAAAATAGAAATAGCAGCACCCATGCAGCCTACTTTTTTAAGTATATACATCACCAAAACACCCTTTTCAAATCGATTTTTTCCGAACATGATAAAAGCATTGCTACCCTTTCGTTTGGTTATCTCGCTAGAATTTAAATATTTAAAATTTATCAAGAACTGTTGGTTTTGATTTAGCTTAATTCCGAATCTAAAGTCTGCATGAATTGTTTCAGTAATGAAAAAGTTTTATTTCGGCAACATTACGCCGTTTTGTTGATTGTAGTCTACCCTTTTGTTTTAAACCAGATATACCTCAAAAACAAAAACCCTTTCACTCATTTTGAGTTTAAAATTATGTTTTGTTTCAGGTTTCTATATTTTTAAGTTCAAATTACTTTCTAGAGTTGTTTTAGTTATCTATTGAAAAAGACGAAAATCTCATTATTTTAAGGCATAGGGAAACTGAAGCAAAAATTTGGTAAACATAGATGAAGGTTTGCATTTACAAATATTTCATGCAAGTCCATTATGTACACTACTTGTGGTGTATCCATCATTTGGTTTGCTTTACTTAGACTTCGATTTCCGTCTGTCTGGCACCAGGCTGTATCTCATGAACCGCCATAGCTAGACAGTTGAAGTTTTCAGAGATGATGTATTTCTGTTGCCTCTATAACAACAAATAGGTACTAAAAAAATAATAAAATAATAATTCAACAAACGTGATTTTTTCGCTCCTTTTTGCTCGATATTGATAACAGCAACTAGCTGGCGTCGTGGCTTAGTTGGTTGAAGTGCCTGTAAACAGGAGATCGCGAGTTCCAAGCTACCTGCAGCCTGATGTTTTTTTCAACTTGTTATATACTAACCGAAAAGCAAAGGTAAAATCAATAAGCTAAATAAATTAAATTAGCTTCACTTGTATGTATGTATGTTTTTATAGGTAATGGTACGGATCCTACATAAGTGAGCTAGACTTGGCCAGTTATTTTATTTTCATTTTCTACGCTTCATTAGCGTTTCAGCCGCTTTATCAAGAATTAATCTATTTCCAAATTTCTTTCCAAAAACTTAAAGAAATTTACAATTATATTTTTCCTCTTATTTCTATAGAAAGTATAAACTTTCCTCCGTCCAATTAGGAAGGAAGCTCATATTTTCTTCTCTAAGGAGAAAGGAACTTTCAAGTATGTTGGTTTTCCTAATGTCAATGTGAAGAGAGATTTTTAATTCTATTGATGGCAAACGCCGCTCATTGGCGTACTAATATTTTTCATAAATTATGAAATTCCCGTGATTGATAATCTCGTTTCAAATGGACTCCAAAATGCCATACTAATTAATTACCAATAAATTATATGTATCTACAACTGTCATATAACGAGTACGATTTGACACTATTTTCAGTGTCATAATAACGTATATTACCGCACTAGTGCGAATTACATAATCATTTCTGCTTATCTTTAACTATTCTTGCTATATTATATATTTTATTATCTTTTATTCTTAGAACCTGTAACTGTTGCTAAAGAAGATGCCAACTCGGCATTTCCCATAGAACCTTCCTTTTGTACATTTTTTATTCAGTCTTAGTCTACAGCTTGATATTGTATGTTTGACCATAAATAAAAATAAAGTTTTTAAAAACAAAGTTTCTGAATAAACTTATATTATTGGCGCAGTCAGTAGGATTGTCACGAAAGGCATCCAACGCGGAAAACTTTCAACTATCTCAATAGTGAAGTGACAAACGAATCGGTCGGTGTTTTCTAAGAACTGTTCATTTTGGATTATCTTCAATCAAGGAAAGTTACCAAACTCCTTCGAAGAAGAAAAGCAGTCCAAGTGCAAATGAAGACCGTACTGTAAGTCAAACTATTTCAAGTATTTGTATATGTCAGACTCCTCTAGTGCTTCCCCTTCCTTTAGTGATAGCGAGAACGATCTAGAGTTAAATTTAAGTACCAAAATACATAAAAGCAATTTAGAAGTAGATTTAATCACAAGAAACTTGAATTCAATTTCTTTAAAAGATAATTTAATAATGGCAGATTTACCTAATTTTACCAAAGTTCATGCTGAAACCATTCCAGATTTTGATGGTAATGAGAATGAGCTTCAATTTTTTTTGGAAAGTATAGACAGTATTGTAAATCATTTTTATGATAATACAAATAATGATAATTACCAAAATATAATAATTTTCAGAACTATCATTAGTAAATTGAAAGGAACTGCAAGAGAAGTCATTAATATTAGCGGTTGTAATACAATAAATCAAATAAAAGAAGAGTTAATTAGAAATTTTAGTGACCCGAGGGATGAAACTTGCTTGTCTCTTGATTTGAATAATTTAAGGCAAGGGCTAAACGAATCTCCTTATCAATTTTACGATAGAGTGAGAAAAGTTTTACATACCATTTCAAACTTTTTGGCTTTGCATGAGAATGATATAAATATACGCGCATTTAAACAAAACATGTATAACAATCAAGCATTACAAGTATTTTTGGCAGGTTTAAGGAATCCTTACGGCATTATGGTCAGAACGAAAGAGCCTCGAACCATGCTAGAAGCAATTAATTTTATAAAGAAAGAAGATAATATTAGATATTTACAAAATAACTCCAATTTTCAACCTAACCTAAGAAACTTGAACAATCAAAACCGTCAAAAATTTTCTCAAGTAACACAAAATAATCAAACTCCAAATACTTCTCGAAATTTCAATCAAAATATCAATTCCAATAGTAATCAAAGAATTTTTCAACAACAACCATCCGGTTCTCAAAATAATACCCCTCAACCTAATAATTATTTTCCACGCGGTCCAATTTCTAATATACAACCTCGACAAAATAATAATCAAAGATATTTTACTAATGCACAAGTTTTTGGTCCTCCCAAAAATGTGTGGAAACCAAACCCCAATTTCAATCAAAATAATTTACCCAGACCTACACCAATGACTACTACTACTAGACAAACTCCGAATAATAATTACTTCAAAGCACAGTCACCTCAAAACCGTAGGTGGGTGTCCGAAGAATTATATAATGTAGAACAAGTTGACAATGATAATGATACAGACAATAATTTCCAAGAAAACGAACTAGTTAACGATAACAATGACTATCAAAATGAATACCAAAATAGTAACGACAATGTTGGAAATTTTTACAAAACGAGGCCTCCCAATCAGAAACGATGATAGAATACAACAACTCTTGTGACAAAAGACAATTACCCTATATTACTATCAAAAACCCTCCACTAAAACTATTAATTGACTCCGGTGCAACAAAATCTTTCTTATCTCCAGAAACAGTTGATAAATATTTTTCTGAATATAAATTCCACGAACCTTTTGTTGTCTCTACGTCCTTCGGATCGTCACATCATAATATTGCTGTAACTATTCCTGCATTCGCAGAATTTAACGAAAATAAAAATATAACATTTTATGCATATAAATTCCATTGTATTTTCGATGGTTTAATTGGAGTAGATTTATTACTATCACTAGGTATCAATATTGATTTCCCAAATTCACAAATTATATTAAAAAATGCTATTTTACCCATAATCTATTTTGAGGCTATTCCAAAAAAGATTGTTTCCAAGATTATACCAGGTCAAACAATTTCAAAAATCGATATTCCGGTTACAACGAAAACGGGAGAGATTTTAATTCCACAACAAACTCTAGCTAATTGCGTAATACCTGAGTGTATTACAATTGCAAATAATGGCTGGGCAACTGTCGAAATTCGTAATAATTCCGACGATGACACAAATTTTACAATTTTATACCCTATTAACAGTGTTCCTGTAGAAAATAATTTTGAAATGTACCACTTAGATTTTAAAGAAAATAACGAGAAATATAATAATGACGAAATTGACAATTTGATTAGAACTGACCATTTAAATGACGAAGAAAAAAAACACATTCTTAACATATGTAGAAAATATGCTGATATTTTTCACAAAGATAAACATCAATTAACCTTTACTAATGAAATTAAACACAAAATTCGAACAACGGACGAAATCCCTGTTTACACCAAAAGTTACCCGTACCCTTACGTTCATAAAGAAGAGGTAAAAACTCAGATCGAGAAAATGCTAGAACAAAACATTATCAGACCAAGTAATTCACCCTGGTCCTCACCTATTTGGGTGGTATCAAAAAAGGCAGATGCTTCTGGAAAAAAGAAGTGGAGAATAGTTGTTGATTACAGAAAAATTAACGAAAAAACTATTCCAGACAAATATCCAATCCCTCGTATAGATTCAATTTTAGATAAATTAGGCAAATGTAACTACTTTTCAACTTTAGATTTAGCGTCAGGCTTTCATCAAATCGAAATGCACCCTGACGATATCCAAAAAACGGCATTTACCGTAGAAAATGGACATTACGAATATTTAAGAATGAGTTATGGCTTGAGAAATGCTCCAGCAACATTTCAGAGAGTTATGGACAATATACTTAGGGGTTTACAAGGGGAAATTTGTTTAGTATATCTCGACGATATAATTATTTACTCAACGTCATTACAAGAACACATGGTCAATTTGAAAAAAGTTTTTCAGCGACTACGTGAAACTAATTTTAAGGTCCAACTGGACAAATGCGAATTTTTAAAGAAAGAAACATCTTATCTAGGACACATTATTACTACCGAAGGTGTAAAACCCAATCCAGATAAGATCAAAGCTATTAAATTATATCCCATACCAAAAACTATGAAAGAAATTAAAGGATTTTTAGGTCTTTTAGGATATTATAGAAAATTTATATCAAATTTTGCACAAATTACTAAACCCTTGACTTCGTGTCTAAAAAAAGGTTCAAAAATAGAATTTACACCCGAATATATACAGTGTTTTGAAACATGCAAAGAACTTTTAAGTAACGATCCTATTTTAAAATATCCTGACTTTACTCAAGAATTCATTTTAACTACAGACGCAAGCGGTTTTGCAATAGGGGCAGTATTGTCTCAAGGCTCTGTGGGCCAAGACAGACCTGTGGCTTATGCCTCAAGGACACTAAACCAATCAGAACAGAATTATAGTACAATCGAAAGAGAGTTACTTGCGATTGTATGGGCCACGAAATATTTTAGGCCATACTTATACGGCCGAAAATTTACTATATATTGTGACCATAAACCTTTGCATTGGTTGTTCTCCATAAAAGAACCAAATGCCCGTCTCACAAGGTGGAGACTTAAATTGGAAGAATTTGATTATCAAATCATATATAGAAAAGGATCATCAATTCAAAATGTAGATGCGCTATCTCGTATTAAAATAAACGAAATCAACACAAATGACATTTTTGAATACATGGACGATTTTAACAAAAATTTATCTAGTGACAATGATAACGAACAAACAAATCAACAAAACGCACAACTCGATAATGAATCGATTGTAGGACAAATTGACGAGACTCCTCAAATAACTGATGCTGACATAGAAAACGTAATTAACGAAATATGTCCAGATAACGATAACGATACCGATAACGAAACCATACACACTAGTCACGAAAACCCAATACTAGAAATACCTATATCAGAAACACCAATCAATAATTTTCAAAACCAAATATTTCTTAAAGTTGTATTTCATTCACCAGCAGCACCAAAGGTCACTAGACTTTATGACAATAAAACTAGAACTACCATTCAAATTTCAGAAACCAATTTTGAACCAGAAATCATTAAAATTTTTAAAGAATTCACCTCATCAAAAAAACGTTTTGCGATTAATATTGACCAGTTGAATTTAGTTCCCAAACTATGTGTAACACTCCAAAAAACATTTAAGAATTCCGCTTTCAAAGCTATTATTTGTAATACCGTTTTAGAAGACGTTGTACTACACGATTCACAGATCGAAATTGTACAAATGTATCACGAACGAAAAAATAATCACAGAGGTATCAATGAAACAGAAGCCGAAATTAAACGTAAATATTATTGGCCGAATATTAGAGGTACTGTAACTAAATATATAAACAATTGTGAGTTGTGTCAAAAAATGAAATACGACAGAAACCCCCCAAAACAAAAATTCGAATTAACGCCAACGCCGAATAAACCTTTCGAAATAGTTCACGCAGATGTTTTTACAATAAAAGGTCAGAAATTTTTAACAATAATTGATAAATTTAGCAAGTACGCACAAGCATACCATTTAGTAGGAGTAACTGCAATACATATAGCAAAAACTTTTATGAACTTTTTAACTCATCACGGTACACCTAAAATGTTGATCGTTGATAGAGGAACCGAATTAAAAAATCATGTTATCGAAGACTTTGCAAAACTACATAAAATCGAACTTCATTATACTACGGCACTTAATCCAAATTCTAATAGTATTATTGAACGATTTCATTCAACTCTCATTGAACACATCAGAATTATTCAAGAAACACATAAAAATCTCAATATCCTAGACCAAATGCCTTATGCAATTTTAGGATATAACAACTCTATTCATAGTGCAACTAAACTACGTCCAATAGAAATAATTTCATGTCATTTAGACACAAACAATCCTCTTAATATTGATCTCAGTCAAAAATTATATTCCAATTATATGACTAAACATAAAGAAACCACTGCCGAAATTTATAAAACATTAAACGAACAGATGGCAAATCAAAAATCAAAAAAGTTAGAGAAAATTAATGCAAATCGACATGAACCATTGACGTACGATCCAGGTACGCTGATATATCATAAAACAAATCCACGCAATAAAATCAGTCCCAGATTTAAAGCCAGACCAGTAAAAAGAAATGAAAGAATCAAAGTGAAAACATACAAAATAAATTCCCCTCGTAACAAACAAAAATTAGTAACTACCACTTACCATAAAAATAATTTAAGAAGACCACTTGCTAATCAAAAAATTGTACCATTACAGAATGCTCCTGTCGCTGGTAACAGCCAGCTGGACACAAGAAATTAAAATTACAAGTTTGGAATCCAATCCTGGTATACTTCCTTACAAATTAGGAAATGCTAGATTACAATCTTCCCACCATTCTTTTATCCACTACTTTGATCTAAACCCTATCGAAAACGAATTACGTCACATAACGGATCAATTCGAAAATGTATCACAAGCAATTATTACCAAAAATCAAAATTTTGCAAACGGACTTAAATTCTCAATAAATTCAATATCATATCAGATAAGGCAATGCAAAGAAAAATTAAATTTCGTACACGGTAATAAAAGAGTAAAAAGAGGAATTATAAACGGTTTAGGAACAATATTCAAAAGTATTTCCGGTAATTTAGACGCAAATGACGGCAAACGTTACGACGATGCCATTGCCCTATTAAGTTCAAATCAAAAAGATATAGCAAATACACTCAATAAACAAATATCACTAACAAGCAAAATAATGGACGATTATAATAACAGTATTTCACTAATACAACAAAATGAAAAAGATATAACAAAAACATTAAACGAGCTATATTCCAAACTAGATCAATTTGTTAATGACTTTGTCTCGTATTTCCTAGCAAAAAATACTCTCGATCAAATACAAGCATCGATCAAAATTTTAACAGAAATACTAAATAATATAGATAACTCTATTGCTTTCGCTAAATTAAAAACATTACATTATAGTGTTTTAAAGTTTGAAGATTTAGAATTCATTATAAAGTCAATACTAAAATATTATCCAGCTAATACCTTAATTTTTGGAAATGATTCTCAAAATTTCCATAAGTATTATGATATACTAACAGTCGAATCTTACTATTCCAAAGACAGAATCGTTTTTGTAATTCACTTTCCTATAGCCAAACCCGAAACTTTCACTTACTTCCACCTGTATTCTATACCTACAAAAAATAACACAATCCTTATTCCACCTAAACCTTATCTGGCAATGCAAGATAACCAGTACGAGTATGAAGATGAAAAATGTCAAAACCTACATGAGCTATACTTTTGCCCCAACGAAAAATCCATGATAGCCGCCGAATCCGACAACTGCATCTACCAATTGTTGCAACTAAAGACCAAAGAGCACCCAAAATGTATACCAGTACCCATAATAGTTGAAAACGAAATTATTCAAACAATAAACTCAGCACATTACATCGCAGTCTTCCCAGAAGAAACAAAAGTTAAAATTATTTGTTCAAAAACTGACTTCACGTCGCTGAAGGGTAGCTACTTCATAGAATTACCATTCGGCTGCAGTTGTCAAACACCAAGTAACAAATTTATCAACCACGAAGAAATCATATCAGGCCAACCCTTATTACTCCCAGAAATCAAGACAGAAAATAATGAACTATTCCACCCAAGCAAAATTAACATTAAAGAAATTCCTCTAGACAAAATTCATCAACTCCTAAAAGAAGAAAACAGAATTCAAGAAGTCAGCTTAAGAAATATTCCACACAACTACGCCTACATATGGTCTACGCCACTCTACGTAATACTTGCAATCATTATTTTTGTTGGCGTGCTCAAATCGAAATCAAGATGCAGACACCAACCTACAACAGACGATACCAAGAAAACTACCACCAAACCAAAATCAAGAATGAAAAATGTTCGAATTGAAGAAGACGAATAATCAATCCACACCCTGTATGGATCTCTCTGGGGATGGAGGAATTACATAATCATTTCTGCTTATCTTTAACTATTCTTGCTATATTATATATTTTATTATCTTTTATTCTTAGAACCTGTAACTGTTGCTAAAGAAGATGCCAACTCGGCATTTCCCATAGAACCTTCCTTTTGTACATTTTTTATTCAGTCTTAGTCTACAGCTTGATATTGTATGTTTGACCATAAATAAAAATAAAGTTTTTAAAAACAAAGTTTCTGAATAAACTTATATTATTCGCGATTTTATCATGTCAGTTTTTCTCGTAAAATTAGTGATTGGCAAAACTGTTTCGTAAATTTATCCGATAAAAAAAAAGCTCTTGTGTTTTTACTGTTGATAAAAAGACGATGACTTTGCAAAACAAAATATTGTGATGTTGCCAAGCTGTAGTTTTTTTCTTTACTTAACGAAAACTAGAAAAGTTAATCTGATGTTAGATTGACAGTTCTTAATAAATAATACTAAATACAGATAGCGAATACTATTACTTAAATCTCTTACTGCAGTAAGCGGGAGAAGCGGTCCC
>CAJUYG010005846.1:0-10601 GCA_910591675.1 Galerucella calmariensis
ACACGACAACGAAATAGTAGCAATTATTAATGAACTCAAGGAGGCTGATATAATAGAATAATACAAGTTGAAACTTGTTCATTTCAATTATGCCAGTCGATAAATTCGGACATAGACATCAAACGCCCTATGCGCGTTCACCAGCGAAAATTACGTTTCCTCATACACCGGACGGTAATATTGATATTGAAAATGTGAAAATTTGTAATGTTAAGGAACCGACAACAAATAGTGATGCTGCAACAAAAAAATATGTTGATGTGCAGTTGAATGGCCTACGTGCTATCAACTCGCCATTAATTCAAACGCATGGTGTGGTGCTGCAGCAACAAGACCGTGATATAAAGGATTTAGCTGTAGGATTGAACGAAATAAGAAATGAGCTTCATAAGACGAAAATCCCCATATTACAGGCGAACATTACTAACTTACAAAATAAAACTAACGAAATTGATACATTTATTTCGCGAAATCCTCCTGTGGCAGCTAGGGATATGGCTACGAAGAAATACGTTGACGATTCAATTACCACAGCCAAAATATTTATTCGAGAAGAATTCACTGCTTCTATTAACATGTGGGTTGAAAGCATACGTGAGTTACAAAAAGAAATGACAGAAAATATCAGATCCATCTCTAATATGAAAACTAACGTTTCGGGCATTGTAAACAATATTAAGGTTATGAATACGAATACCGTTAACCGCATTAACAGTCTGGAGCTGAAGCTAGCTGGTAGTACGTCATAATATGTATTCTAAAGAAAAAATTCAGCTTGTAAACGAACTCCACAAACCGATACGGAAAAAATTCCCTCGGAGACGCACTATTATTAAGGGCCTTGACGATCTTTGGCAAATGGATCTTGCGGAGATGAGGAATTTTGCATGACAAAATAGGAATCATAAAATGATACTGGTAGTCATTGATTGTTTTTCAAAGTTTGTGTGGACACGCCCACTAAAGACGAAGACCGGAGAGGAGATTACTCGGGCATTCTCGGACATTCTCGCTCACACTAGACGAATCCCAAAAAATCTACAATCTGATCGGGGAAAGGAATTTTACAACAGCAAATTTCAAAATTTAATGGGAAAACACAACATAAATCATTATAGCGTATTTAGCACAATGAAAGCTTCTATGGCAGAGCGTGTTATAAGAACGCTAAAATCGAAACTCTACAAGTATTTCAGTTTAAATGGCACCTACAAATGGATTGATATTCTACCTAAAATTACTCAAAACTATAACAATACAAGACATTCCACAACAAAATATAGGCCTTCTCAAGTCAACAAATCCAACGAAAAATCTATTTTGAATAACACCTATAGTCATTTAAAGATAGCCGGTCCACGAAAATTTAAAGTTGGCGACATTGTGCGCATATCCAAGGCAAAACATGTCTTTGAAAAAGGATATACACCCAATTGGACTACAGAACTATTCAAAATCATCAAAGTTAAAATTACCAATCCTGCTACGTATTTACTTGAAGACATGCAAGGGACACCAATCAGCGGCTGCTTCTATGACGAAGAACTACAGAAAACATCGAATCGGGACGTTTACTTGGTGGAAAAAGTTCTTAGACGTAAAGGCAAGAAACTGCTCGTGAAATGGTTAGGCTTAGACAAAAAACATAACAGCTGGATTAATGGAGTTGATGTTTTATGATGTAAAAGGCCACACACGCTATAAATTGGCGTCGTTTCAGATCTCAAACTCAGTTAGCAACATGCAAGGTGTCAGTAGTGGTTACGACAGTAGTAGTAGTGATAATAACTATACTGCAGAGCTGGATACAATTTTGAAAAACTATGAGTTTGCTGCAAAGTCTGAAAATGTGTACCTGCTTTCAACACAATATTCAATTTCCGGTTATGAAGTAAAATGTGGAAAAAGTCCTGCTAGATCATTCACGCCTGCTGTAATTCTATCTCAGCAGCTCAAGTTCGGTAAAATTTCCTTTGACATTCACGAATGGCATACCTTTATTTCAATAATGATGCAACAGATGACCGTAGATGAGTTCAAACCTGATTCGATTCCATGTGGAGACTACTGCACCATTACCCCATTAAATTACGATGACTGTAAGGTAATTTTTGTGAGGAAACATGACGTCGAGTATTACATGGATGAAGAAGAAGTATCCCAAATTTTAAAATTGAATAATTTAATTATACAACGTATAGCTATGTTGGAAAATTTGAATTTTTGTCAATATTATTATAATGTTTTGGATTTCTGTAAAACCATCACCTCTGAAAGTCCTTTACAAATTTTATATGCATTTTGTTCCATAACCCCAAACGATATGTTAAACAACGCTCTCAGAGAATATGTATACTTTTATAAACTTAAAGTTATCAATGATTTAAATAAATAGTTGTATATTATTGGTGTTTTCTTTAACTGGCTGTGTGTGTGAATAAGTTTTGAGTTCAAATCAATTTTCTATTGAGATCAATATGAAGTTCCATTTGACGTGACAACGTGACATTTGACGTGACAACGCGACATTTGACGTGACAACGTGACATTTGACGTGACAACGTGACATTTGACGTGAGAATGGACATTTGACGTGACATTTGACGTGAGAATGTGACATTTGACGTGGCAAGTGTTTCGCACAGGATCAACATTTGGTCCTTTTGACAGCGTGATAATTTTGTTACACTCAGTATATAATAAAATTCTCAAATAGCACTTTGAGTCTTCACATGAATGTAGGAAAAAGAAATAAAAAATGAATTTTATAATATATATATTTATGATAAACAATAACTATAAAACTTACACATCTTAAAAGTCTAAATCACAAAATTTGATTGAACCGACAAAAGATCAATATATTTATGATAAACAATAACTATAAAACTTACACTTAGTCTAAATCACAAAATTTGATTAAACCGACAAAAGATTAATATATTTATGATAAACAATAACTATAAAACTTACACTTTAAATCACAAAATTTAATTGAACCAACAAAAGATTAATAAATTTATGATAAACAATAACTAAAAAACTTACATATCTTAAGAGTCTAAATCACAAAATTTGATTGAACCGACAACAGATTAAATTATAAAAATGAAATAAAAAAACAAAAGAATTACAAATACTAGAATCCGTCAAAATGATCAATATCGCTATCACTATCATATGTTCCCCTAAATCTGTGAGTTCTAGGAGAATTATGAAGTTTCGCAATACAAGAATCTTTATCATTTGTTTCAAAAAGCACTGTTCTATAACAACTTTGACACCACCAATCTTTATTGTGGTACAAGTCACGAATTATATCTTCTGACTCGCAAACATCATGGTAATGATCATTGATTACAATCAAATGTTTCCTCAAGCTTCTATGGCATCTTTTAATGTTATCAAAACATTCTTTACAAACATATATGTTATATCTATCAATCCTATAATAGTTAACCCATATGCAATATTCAGACTCGTCTTCAAATATGTAGCCCCAGTCAGATCTAGCAAGTACAGCATTTCGGTTTTTGTACATAATGTCTCGTGAACAATGAACATAATTGAGATTTCTACAAAACCGTGACTGATCATTTTGAGCAGTCTTATTTAAAAATCTCCATTTGTATTCTGCAAATTTTTTTGCGATTTGTTTGGTAAGAGTCCATGGTAATTTTGATGATTCGAAAAAATCTGCTAGACATTCTATATTTTCGCAAATTATTTTTATACAGTTTTCACTTAATGTATCCATATCTAAAACAATCAGAGTACATTTTAATATACATATACTCAACAAAAAATTAAATTACTCAGTGTTACTTAGTTTGTAATGCCCCCAGGGAAGCGTATCAAACGACTCTGGAATTAGTGACCGCTTATCATCCTCAGGTGAAAGACCCACTTTCTTTTGTTCAATGCTGAAAACGTTATGTGCATAGGACTGAATTGTGTTTTGGAAAATGTACTTCGACTTCCAATTTTTTAAACAGTTCAAGTAATCTTCGAAAGTAATTTTATTTCTTACAACATTTTTCTTTACCCCCTTAGATTTTTTCACTATTTTCCCACCCCTAACTTTAAAAGCATACATTTTTGAACGTAGCCCTATGAAATGTGTCATAATAGAACCATTACATTCATCTTTCATCAAACCTAACACCTTTTTGTTTGCTAACGGAATGTTAAAGTAATTATCCTCTGCATAATCACTCGTATCAAACATGTGAATATCATCCTTTATCACTTCTTCGTATACGTCATTACAATGAAGTTCATACGTGAAACTATCTGTATCTGTATACATTAATTTACAATTTTTTTTCCCCAATTTAGGGATGATGTATGAATAATGGAAGTCATACATACAAGTTTTTGAAATGTCTAAAATGGCCATCCCAATGTACAAAGGCTTATTGAAAACGAGATTACTCTTTTTTAATTCTATTGCAACTAAATTTTCTTCAAAAATTGTTCTAGAATGAAACCAAGGACTAGCAATCAAGTTTTTAGCTCCATAACGTCCCAAATATGATATGATAATTTCACTATCCTATGATTCCGTATATTTTCCATGGTTTTACCAAACACCGCGTTATTCATCAATTTATACAAATTTTTGGCAAAAGCTGTAGTAGCTTCCGTTCTTAGTTTAGTATTTAAAGCGATGTAGGGTTTTAACCATGCAGCTTGCTTAAATTTTAAAATTCTATGTATTTTTGTTAAAATCAAACCATTTGCTAAAGCTTGTTTTAAATTTCGATAGTGTAGGATGTAATTATGTTTATTGTGTAGGGTAGCCATGAGTTTTTTTAATTTGGAATTGGGAGGCGTTTTGTGTTCAGGACAAAAAGGAAAATCTTGGTGTAGATCGTGTAGCTCCTTAGGGTACTCCAGGTCTACCTCAAGAATGTACCCCTCTGGAGAGTCGTCTGCAATTTGATTGATATCAATGTTCGAGTTATCTTCCCATTTGAAGTCTGCATAAGGGAGGAATTCTGACATTGCCCACCCATAAAGGTTGTTCACATCCAGGTACAAAAGGTACTTAGAGGGTTTTTGAGGGTCATACTCCTCCTCCATGTATTTATTGTTGGCTTCGGAATATCGATTTGAGCAAACAGATATACCTCCCCGAATACCCCTCTCAATAAACATAATCATATCAATATCTTTAAGTAATTCTAATTTTATTTGGGTATACTTTAACATTGCATCCCACGTATACCCAGGAAGAGTATAGTACCACGCAGGATCTAGCTGATACGTTTGCAAACAATTACTTCGTAACTGCTCAAAAACGTCTGCTAATAACAGTATGTCTGTTTTCATATATAGCTGACTATACTCCCCCAGGCTGGCAATATCAAAATAATTCCAAACATTTTTTGCATGGTCATATTGTTCCATGGAAATATTCGAATCATAAAGTTTATTGTAAAATTTTTCAATGGGCGGTAATTCTACATCGTTGAGCTTTTCTATACAATCGATGTAATCGTATGGAAAAACCCCTTTTTTCATCAAAAGTTTCAGTTTTTCGTTATTCAAATCATAAAACTCGTGTTTTAAATTTTTAAAATCATCCTCCTTCAGTGTAGATACCAGTTCGTCTAGACTTGCTCCCATAAATCTAAAGGAGTCTATGAACCTAAACTTGATGCTAGTTTCAGAGTCATGTAGGGTAAAACTTATATATTTTTCCTTATTTATTGGTAGTATGGAAACCTTACCACGTTTTGCAATTTCCTTAATAACAAAATGTGAGTCATAGCCGCTTAAGTTATGAAAAATAACTGGAACAACAAAAACTTTTTTAAAATTCAAATTGCATGCTTGATGAGCGTATCCACGAAATTTTCCAGTGAAATGATCATGATCCCTAACGACTATATCTTTATCAGTGAATTTATGTTCACAAATGTGACAATTTAGTGCATTACCCAAGTTGGGTGTAACACCAAGGGGTATTATATCTAAAATTTTGGACTCTACAAATTTCGCAACATCAGTTAACTGATTGGTAAACCAATCTATACAGTCTTCACCCTGATGATATTTATAATATGAAAGCTGATCATCGTAAGCGCATTTTAAATAATATCCTGCAGAAAAAGCTACGTGTTGTTGATATTTTTTAGTTTTATCTGTTTTTTGTTGATCTGTATAAGCCTTTAGTATGGATTCTAAATCACTATAAATAACAAACGGACATTTCTGCTTATAAATAAAATTTTTAAATTCAATGTGAGTATGATTGGGAAAAGAAATTTTTGACTCATTCATATTTTTACAAACACTTTCATGCTTATCCAAAATTTGTTTACTATGAAAATAGTTCAAACACCTATCGCAAATGAATTTTTTATTCCTATTTCTATTAGGTTGAGATGAAGTTAATCTAGATAAATTTTTTATCCAACAATAGTGGTACTTAATGTTTTCATTCGTATCGTCTACAGGAGGTGCATCATAATCATTTAACTTGGGATAATACTTGGATTGGACCAGCAATAGGTTAACATGTCTTTCAAGTTTATTTTTAGTTAATCTTGCAGGAACTACTGTATAAAATGTAGATTTATTCGATTGATTTAGTTCTAAAGAGTATACGTTTACTGATATATTATTTAATTTTTCAAATTTTGTAATTTGGGACAGTGGCATTTCAATATCTAAGCCCTTTGTATTTAGAACTTCAGAGTAATGTGGATACGATGAAGTACGATTAGAATGAGTAGCAGGATTTAAAAAACTGTTTACTGCCCAGTAAAAACAAGCTCGGTCCATATTACAAACGTTTACAATTGCCTTCCTTCGAGAAATTGGTTCTGGTAGTGGAATGAAAGACGAGCCAACCCCCATTTCATATTTGTTCATTGCAACTTCCAAAAAAATTATTCGAGATAATGCCCACCCGCTTTCTTTTTCAGCAAATTCTGATAAACTGTTCAAAATAGGATCAATAATATTTATTCTAAACCAATCATGTAAATCATCTCCAATGTCTAATACAACATTGGGAGTACTGAAATATTTGCGGTCTACTAACTCCACGTCTTTTGATTGTTTAATAAAATCCCCACAAAAGGTGGTGTTCACTTTTGAAATTTGTGTTTTCTTGAGAACTGATAAAATCTTGTTTTTAAAAATTTTGAAAGCATCTGTAAAGAATGCATTTATATCTTTATGTGACAAGTTTATAATAACTCCTGTTTTTAATCGACTTTCAAATGCAGCATTAATGTTTTCCCACTTGACCCTTTTACTAGATTTCTCAAGTCCTCCACCCACATGAGTCCCTTTTATTAAACATCGCATGCGCTTCAAATGTGCTATTTTTGTATGAATTTTATGTTTTACTCCAATCGAAAACTTGAAAGATTTTAAAGCAAGATTACATTTTCTGAGGTGTTTATTAATCAGTAAAATCCATTTGTTTCTATTTGAAAAGGTTTGAATTTTGTTTAGAGAATTTAAAATTTCATCAATTTGCTGTAGAGTAACACTGAAGTTCGACATTCTTGAGTATATGCACAAAAAATGTACTCACCAGCTTTCTAAAGTTGTCTTCGACTGCGGATGCGAATTTCCTTAATTTTTTAAGTTGTCCTCAACAGGTTGCTTTCAAATTTTGTGTAATGGGCTATATCGTGACTGCGGATGTGTACTTCTAAATTTCCTTTAAAGTTGTCTTCAGTAGGTTGTTTTCAAATTTTGTGATGTGTTTCTGAAATTTTTTTAAATGTTTTTAAAACAGAATCACACAGGTTAGGTTAATGTGAGTGTACCTCAGACCCTCGCTAAATAATCAGCAAAATTTTAAAAATAAAAAACTTACCGTTTAATGATTTTCTTCGATTTTAAATAATGTCCTGGGGCGGTAACCACTAGAAATTTCTTGTAGGCCCAAAAACACCAGACTATAACTTCCCTTGTTTATATCAGCGATATATTTCTTGTATTTTTCCACTACCCTTTGGGGGAGAAAAGTTACATTATCTTCTAATTCGACTAATATAGCTTCTCCAAATTTTGATTGAACTACTTTAACTTTTACAATTTTCTGGGGGACGTTTTCCGGAATTTCTTTCAGCTTCCTAATGGGTTTGTTCTCTACCCCTGTGGAAGTAGAGAAGGTGTTTAATTCATTGATAAAACTCATCTGAAATAAACAAGATAATTGTTGTACCAGTCTACAAAGAGTTTCCCCCCCAATAAATTTATAGCAAATAAAACTTTTTCAAAATATTTTTGGAAACTAAATGTAAAGAGTAAATAAAAAATATAAAGATAAAACTTACTTTTGTTTTTTAAAAAAACTCGAACTCGAACTAGACTCGTTGATTGTCAATATGGAACTGTCGTTGCCGTAATACCAAAAATGTATTTATACCTTTTTTCAAGGATTTCATATCACTTTCGTGAAATTGTGATAAACTATTATAAATTTATTTTCTATTTAGTTATTGTGGTCTAAAAACATATCATTTTTGTACAATTTCCAGGGTTTTGATATTTCGCATTTCCTGTTGTGATGCTGATTTTTCTGATTGTGGTTTGAGACATATCAATTTTACAAAATTTCTGTGGTGTGTTGTTTTTATTTTCATATTTATCATTTCCTGTTGTGATAATGGATTTTTCCGATTGCGGTCTTAGAACTAACTGGAATTATATTATCAAACCGAGGCTTCATCCGGTTCTACTATTCGATACATTTTAATGTAACGTTCGTAGGAATTTCAGAAAAACAATTTATTTATTTGCAAAAGTTTATTTTAAAATTATTATTGATAAAAAGAAATTATTTTTGTTAATAAAGTCTTGAGATGATTTAAAAGGTCTCCATTAGGACATGGAATATCAAATATGTTCCAATTAAAGGGTCCGGCTGCAACAAGTTTTTTGGTAAACTCATTATATTTGTAGTATGTGGTGTTTTTGAAAAAGTACATGTGTCCGTCAATGTACTGGAATGCCCCCGTAACATCTGTGGGTAGTCCAGGGAAAATATCTCTTATTTGTCCTCTATTCTGGACAGTTTTCAAGTTCTTGTCAAATTCAATATAATTACTGTTATTATAAAATACATATATTTTCCCATGATTGCTTTGAAACATTGTGTTTATTTGAGAATTTTTAGGTATAATTAAATTATTTTCCTCAAGTATTTGTAGAGCGGGAAAATCTGCTACATAGTATTTACGGTCATTGATTGCTATTAAATTATTTGAAGAACTTTGAAAAATTTGAATTACGGGGCCCACTTCTTCAGGTAAATAATCATCGAGTATTTCTGGTTGCGAGGGAATAAGTTTCGAGTTCAAATCAATTTTCCATAGGGAATTTCCATTAATAATATATAAATGGTAATTTTCAAATTCACCGGCCATGGCAATGAACATATACTCCGGTGTTATATCGCATAAATTTTTATCCGGTTCATTTGGTTGATGTCTATGATCAAGTGTAGTCGGTGGTGGATGAGATGTGGGTTTGAAAGGATCATTGATTGGTCCATAAAGAGCTTCAAGGGCCATTTTATCATCCTCATCTAATTTAGGAGCAATGTTGAATTGATACCATGGATACATTATTGCTGACTCAATATCACTGTGAGCAATTCCTAGGATATGCCCAATTTCATGAATTAATACCATAAGTAGACTAGTATGATCTTCTGAAGTTGATCCATCCAAACTTAAATCCCACTTCTCATCACCATCAATATGAAGCTCTACACAACTGTTGCCTTTTGGGAAATAAGCATGTGCCAACACCTTTCCGGGGCCATCAAATGTACTGGAGCACTCATCTCTACCTTGGCAATCTGCTCGAAAATAGTGCTTTCCCCGTACAACTGTAATAGTTATATCGGGAGCATAAGGTTGTGTTTTGTGTATTAATTCAAATTTAAACTTTGAACTGTTACTCCACACTTCAAAAGCCTTTTTGGTTACTTCAAGATATTTTGGATTTGCTCGAGTTGCCTGAGGGAAATACCATTTCAAATCAAATTTTGACCATTTTGATTTAACTCTAAAAGAATGATCATCGTCGGAAGCTGCTTCACTTACATTACATCTTGGCCTATTTAGAAGTTGAATTGTATTTTCATCTAATTCTCCCGTTGCAGGGATATTATATCTTTCTTGAAAACTCAACAAATAATCCCCAAGTTTAGTCAAATCATTTTCATTTGTGTACCCGAAACGTTGTAAATACTTCATAGCATACTGTTGGTCGATAACACATAGCGCTGGGCAGAGCGCTGCCGCTAATATAATTATTAACATGATCATCACCCTTCTGTTATCTTTAAAAAACTAATCCCCAAACACATTATTAACAACATATATATATTTTTTAAAAAAACCTCCCAAAGACTCAACACGTTGCGTTTGACGTGCCACGCATATTTCAGTTCAAATATAGCAAGTTAAGCCCCCTCGGTATTCGTTATTTCGTAATATTTCAACATAAGTTACTTTTAAGTCCCCCGGTAGAAACCAAAGGCGCGCCGCCTTATCATCCAAACGGATCTTTCTCGACTACGTCACATTTTACAGTAAGAAGCGTACGGTGCGCGCGCTGTT
>CAJUYG010005847.1:0-13118 GCA_910591675.1 Galerucella calmariensis
TCTGTAAAAGATAAATTTCTATTTGAATATTTAATGAGGCTACTGTGTTGTCAGACATTAAGAAATAGAGTATAATCTATACTCAAGAAAATAATAATTATTAATGGTTAAAGAAAAATAAATATTATTTCACTATAAAAGTTATTTGAATTATATTCAATTATTATATATGTTACGGTTAAAGTATTCAATTGGCTAGTATATAAACTAGTTGGATACTATACAAACTATCCAACTGCCTGGTTATTTTGATGAAAAATCATATTTTCACTAAAATAGCTACGAGTAATGGCTGGTTTGTATACTATCCAGCTAGTTTATAAAATATACAAAACTTATCGCTAAAACTCAAATCACAAGGAAATTACACAAATTAGCTAGCATTTTTGGCTAGTTTGTAAACTATCCACATTAGTTGGATAAAGTGTGAACCTGATATTGATAGTAATACATAATAACCAACGAGTTGGTTATTATGTATTACTCAACAAACTAATCAATTTTCTTGGGTTCATTTAGTTTAGGATAGTAAAATCCTTAGTCAAAAATGGATTCTTTATTGGTACAAAGTAAGATTGTTACAGGTACCTATTATTACTTTAGAAAAAGTAAAAGAAATATAACTCAAATAATACCAGGTGACAAAATATTAACAATAAAATATGTCAGGACAATAAAACCACAAAACAAAGAACATTATTATTTGTTGGAGCAAGTTGCACTGTTGTGACACTTACTATTACATGTATATCCAGACGCAAGAAACTTACACTTTTCATTCGCACAACTCTTCTTGCAGTGACATCGCACATATCCTTGGGTTGAACCCGATACTGAAAATTTTCCTGCAGCGCTTCGTAATGTTATTTCGGTGTCCGTCTTGACATTTTCCAACTTTAAAAATTGTTGCTTACATATTTCAAATTCGTTGCGGGAAAAGAGCTGTTTAAGGACACCGTGAACAGCTCCAATTTGGTAAAATTCATCTCCTACACTCATTATGACGCCCAATATATTTCTATGATCTGACCGACTTCGATCTACATCTGGAATGGGTACTCTCACGGACATGCCGACAGTTCCTGGTTTAAATTTCTTGCGAGTTTGTAACATTTTTTGTGCTTGCCTTTTTAGACTTTCCTGGCATGAATCCCTTATCGCTTCAATATTGTTTTTATTCTGACAATGGTCACATACGTTTTCTTCGGAACATAATAAGCATTTTTGTGGGAATTATTCATTGAGAGCATTTTCTGTTGTTTCAGTAGAGAGCAATGCCATTGCTTGTTCTTTAAATAAAACTGAGGTTTTATTGTTAACTTCGACCGAAACTGGGGTCTCAGTATTAACTTCGAGTAAAATTGGGGTTTCAGTATTATATGCGAATACAACTGGGCTATGAGTATTATCGGGCAGCAGAACCAGCATAGCATTTTCAATTGAATCTGAAAGAAATTAGGTTTCATTATGAAATAATGTGGAAATACTTTATAGATACGTACCAGACAATTGTTGGGCAGCCATTTCCTCTTCAGTGACGGTAGATTTTTCATCGGGTACGAAATTATTTGAAGGATGTGAATCTTCTTCCACTTTATCCTCGGTGTCATTACTAGAAGATAATAATGTTTCCAGTTCTTCTTCTGTACGTATGGATTTAAGCTTTGTGATAGACTCAGGGAGGTTATTTAAAACATCTCTACATTTTACACCATATAAAGCTTCATAAGGACTGCGTCCAATACCAGAATGAAAGCAGCTACAAAAAACAATGAACGTAAAACGCAACTTATACAAACACAGAGTTGTATTCACCTATACTTACGCAAACAAAACAGATACAAAATTATGCCGCTGCGCCGTTTTCACAACTGGCAAATGAATTAGAAAAACACAGTTTCTTTTCTTAAATTTCAAAATACTAGCCTACTCACCGATTTTTTGAAATTGAACAATCTTTAAACCTTCGCTCCATTTTGTCGAGTTATTATCTTTCATCCACGACGCTAACTTGTTCTCTATATCTTGGTTCGCCCTCTACACTGAACCTTGTGATTGTGAATGTCTCGGTTTACCATGCACAATATGGCAGTCAGGCCACATTCCGTCTATTTCCTCAATCACCTAAAAAAATCAAAATATATTGATTTTGTTTTATTTCATCCAAATAAGAAATGTTTAGGGAATTTGAAAAATTTGATAAAGGACATGGCACTTCAAAATACATGTAAAATTCAAAATCTCAACTTTGGGCCCATTTTTCCGGTGCATCCAGTAGAGCTTTAGCGCAAAGGAAAAAATCTTTTGATGTCAGCTACAACCTATCAAAAATACAGAGGGCCAAAATGCCCATAAAAAGTGCCATGTCCTTTCTAGCATGCATTTTACCCTAATACCCACCTGGTCTGCAAATACTCGGCCATTGTCGCTCTGCAACACGCAAGGGCTTCCTAAGTCTGCAAATACTTCTAATAGGTGCTCAGCTACTTCTTTAGCTTTTTTTGTTTTCAGCGCTCTCAACCTGACGTATTTGGTTAGGTGGTCTTGGTAGACAAAAATAAATTTGTAGTCACCATCTGGTCTAGTTTGTGAGATCGATTTGGCATCGAGAGTTTAAATGATTTGAAACAATTCCCTTTTTAGTTTTGTTCCGTTTAAGCTGACAAGTTTCAATGAACAATTTCACTATTTCCTGTATTAAGTTGTGATACTTTTCGTTCAATAATTTTGTTGTTGCTTGTCGCCCTCCACGCCCAGTTCCCTGATGGTCAGGTTTAATCGCACCATAACATTCACTCAAACGTAAAATAATATTTCCAGATCTTCTATGTAGAATTACATAATATTAAGATGATTCGATTCTTTTTAAATCATAAATATTTATCACATGATAATCACTCTTGTTACTACTGTCAGGTCCAGTTTTGCGTATTCTCTTGATACGTTGCAAAAGTTCACTATAATCGCTATCATTCATTAATTTTGAATTTTGCGACTTTTGGTCGTAAACGTCCAATAATAGGTTTTCAAATTGTTGCTGTTGATTTATTTTTAATAACCCGATATTTATTCTTAAACAAATTTCACGAGACACAACTGTACAGTGTACACCGTCACAACATACAACACTTGACGAAACATAACCTCACTAAATTACCCAAAGAGAAACGGTTGGTTATTATGTATTACTACCAATATCAGGTTCACACTTTATCCAACTAATGTGGATAGTTTACAAACTAGCCAAAAATGCTAGCTAATTTGTGTAATTTCCTTGTGGTTTGAGTTTTAGCGATAAATTTTGTATAGTTTATAAACTAGCTGGATAGTATACAAACCAGCCATTACTCGTAGCTATTTTAGTGAAAATATGATTTTTCATCAAAATAACCGGCAGTTGGATAATTTGTATACTATCCAACTATAGTTTATATACTAGCCAAGTAAATACTTTAACCGTAACATATATAATAGTGATCTTTTGGTTAGTAGTTTGAAGTGAATATGGCACCACCTACAGGATGTCAGAGTAGTTTTTAACGAATCATAGCTCATATCCCGATGCAAAAGTGTCTTCTTCGGTGAGGCTTAAATGTGCTGGACGGGAATTATATACCTCGCACTGATGATGGAGCAGCTACGCCGAAATTGGTCTGTGAGTGACTGTACTTCTTGTAATTCCAAACCAAATAAGAGATAATAGAACCCCGTTTTTGTTATTCAATGCTCGTAGGCGCATGTATTCCAGAGAGTAGTGGTTTCTATATTGTAAAATGTTCAATCTTTTGTAAATTTTTTTTGAGTAACCTCAGGATTATTATGCGATATTAGTTTAATTTGATAAAATATAATATAATATAATAGAAAATATTTTAAGTGAAAAAAGTTGTTTATATACAGGTGGTCCCAGGTCGTTTTGGCAGTACCATATCTCGAAAACTCCTCACATTCAATTTGGAAGCTATAAACAGTTGAAACTGACGCTTTTATTTATTATAAAATTACTTTGGTTTTACCTCTAATTTTCGGTTACGTGTGACCCCACATTTTTTTTAATTACTACATTTTTGGATTAATGTTTTGAGAATAAATTACAGGATTTCAAATTTATCAAGATTTTATCAATTATCACCAATTATCAAAACCAATAACCTAAATCATGTAGGTATCTTTTTAAAAATACATTTGCCGCGCATCCTGTGTGAAATTTTTAAAGCGCGAATTATTACAGTTACCTCACAGTTATCTAACTGTGGGTATACATTTTTTGTCCAGCCCTTAAAAAACTATTTCGACCATTAATTTGCATACAGAAAAAGGTACCAAAAACTATCCGTTGATGCTCGTCCCATTGTCTTTAATTATTCTACCGACTATATATTGTAGACCTTTCATTGTTTCCAAAAAATATATGGTAATTAAACTAACAAAAAATACCCTAGGTACCGATAATCCCATCATGGGTCACATTTTTTATACACATAAATCATAGACGGGCCCTAAAAATCGTTCCCTAAGGTTTCAAATATATTTTATTTTTATTTTATTGTGTATTGGTCTTGATTTTAATGAATGTATTCCTAAAATGAAACGAACATGCCCAACGGCAGCCATGGAAGTGATTCTCAACCTCACACCACTACATAAGGTTGTGGAAAGGGTCGCAGAAAGAATACAGAATAAGTAGAGAGGGAATCATTGAAAAAAGACCTCCTCACATCTTAGAAATCAAACAGCCTGGGACATGCCACAAGACGGTATGATGAAAAAGTATAGATTTCCAAAGAAATTCGTTACGGAGTTCAGAAACAAGAAGAATGGGATCCAAATACCATTACCAGAGTTGGATAGAATGCCATTCAATGGTACACAGACGGCTCCAAAGCAATAGAAGGAGTGTTGGGGTCAGGAACCACACACTCTGAAAGCGTGGGAAAAACCCCAAATATCTTTTAATCAGAAATTCAAGCCATAAGAAAGTGCGCCCAGCTCAATATGGATGAAGGATACAGAAGGCAAAGGATGATCATAATGTCGGATTGTCAAAAAACCATTAAAACACTGAGCTCTTGTGTTCCAAAATCATCGGGCGGGGATGCCTAGACAAACTCAATGAACTAGGCGAGAAAAATATAGTAACCTTGCTGTGGATTCCAGGATACACTGGAATAGAAGATGAAATAGCAGATGCACTAGCAATGAGGAGGACTAAAATACCCTTTTGGGAGCCGGAACCCTTTTGCGGAAGTAGCTCCAATGTAATATTGGAAGAAATAGGTAAAGCCGAAAAAAAGAGAAGATTTGACCATTGGAAAGATTTAGTAGGGCTTAAATAATCAAAGATTCTTCTGGGCGACTACAGCCTACTGAGATCAAATTGATGCATAAGTCAAAATAAAAATGCAGTAAGAGTTTTAACAGGGATCCTAACAGGACAATGTCGCCTGAATGGGCACCTGAACAAGCTCAAAATAGTGGAAGAAGGAGAATGTAGACTCTGCGGCATGGAAGAAGAAACCACCATCCACATACTTGCGAATTGCTCAGCAATTCAGAATCCTAGGGCACAGCACCCAGCAGACTACTGGATAGAAGAGGGACATTTACCTAAGTTAAAGCCTCAGATATTTTAGAATTGTTCCAGGAAATAGGTCTAAAGGAGCTATTAGTTTCTGAGACTTTCCTCAGGAACTAAGCAGACGTAAGGGAGCACTATAAATCTTTAAGGTATCAGTGAATGTCACCGCAATATAAATACACACAAAGGGTTTGTGTTAGTGCATTGAGAGTAAACTGTGTTCGGTATCGACTGTCGCGAACGGTTCCAAAATTGTCAGCTTAGTTCTTAAGACTAAAATTCTTAGCTAGTTTTGGTAATGGGCAATAGCCTTATCCTACTTATTTTTCACATTAAACTCGATGGTGAAAGCGGCTTCCATTTAAAATAATGAAGTCTACATGTGTCATGGGCTACCGGTCTATCACTGTTGAGATAGAAATTGAATACCTAATTGAAGACTTTGTCTTTGGCCGAAAACTAAAAATGGATTTTTCCACGTTTTTTTTTACATTTCCACGAATTTTGTCTGGTAAGTTATAATTTTATCTAGTTTGTTTCGGGATTTCGAATAGGGCCGCCACTGAGAACGGTAGTTCAAAAGGTCATTCATTTATCCTTATTCATCTAAATTGGCATAAGGAAAGGGAATCCCAGCCTCCCTTTTTTGACCTTCTTTTCGGTTGCTCTATTTTGATAGCGGAACTACCTGAGATCTAAGGAAGTTTTGGCGGGTGCGAAAATCAAACGGTTAATCGGAAATACTACCTGATGGGTGAACTTTATAAACATGAGTTGAAAAATCGTTGACCTTATGTAACGAATAGGCGGGCTTCTAGCATGACACAATAAAAATGTCATATAATGCATTGCATTACTAAAAATACAATTTGTAAAGTAGGTACAAAAATACGTTGATTCAAAGAAATTTAAAACGTCTGTTAATAAAATTGGTCTAAATTTCGATACAATATTAGTTTTGTACTTATCATATAATAAAGAAAAATATAAAATACAAATTGACTTTACTATTTGATTTTTTGCACCAAACACTGTTACCACTAAACTAAAATGAAAAAAGTTTACCTTCAGTCTCTGAAGAAGATAACTTAGCTATCGAAATGCGCGTAAGATAGTGTAAAGTGTTAGTGTTGTGGTAGTGTAAACAGTGTTCAGTGTCAAGTATCGCCAACGGCTTCCAAACTTAGATTTGATTTTAAGTTTAAATCATTCAGTTTTGATTCCAGACAGTTATAATAAAATTGACAATCTGAGCGAAAGACCTTGGATATCAAATTAAGAATACATACCTAACATTTTTTTTAAGATTATATGAAAAAATAAGAAAGGGAAAACAAATTAAGTAACGAGATATTAAAATTACTTTTACCATTTGCTGGACAAGTGGATATTTTTGCAAGACGTTTATGTTGATGGGTTTAAAACGAATATTGAATAATTGGTGGTGAAGAAAACTGTGTGGCTAGAGTTCTGCCGGCGGAATTTAAAATTAGGTTTCCGCCTGAAACCTGACATGACAGGAAATTTCTAGAAATCCATCGAAATTGTCAACATTTATTTTTCTAAGAATTCCGTCCGCAATTTGGTTTAGTATTAGTTTGTTTTATATTAAGGGGAAGAGGGAATGCAATAATTATAATTCCTTCCCCTTCTGCAAATACAGGATGTAAAGATATCAATAAATATAAATTGTTTAGAATTCGATCTATTTTCTTGGGTTTGTAAGTCTGACAGCAAATGGAACTCTGACGGAATTATTGGGAAAAAAACTTTAGTCCGTGGTTAAACGGAGTTTAGGTATCAAATGTCAGCCGTCCGAAGCTGGGGCTCTTGGGACAGCGGCCAAGTAGGTATGTAATGTAATGTTCCGCCGCGCTTGCGCAAGTTATATCATTTTCGGCAGATTTCTGTATATTTGGTATAAACTTCCGCTTCAAGGCGGAATTCTAATTTTAAATTCATAGTTCCGGCGGCGGACCTCTAGTCACACCGTTAATAATTAAACTGTTACTAAATCAGCAAATTAACGGTGTGGAAAATGATATGATTTATAACAGTATAGATAATAAAATCTATATATTTTTTCGGCGAATAATTTATTTTTCGGAATTAATAAAAATCGAAAACATTCAAGATTTCATTAATAATTAACAAAATACATTTTATAGACGACGAACCATAAAGAAAATTTTTAACGGATCTAGCAATTCAGAAATTACTATCGAAATTCCCTCTCGTTTTCTCCTCATTATAATAAAGTGCGGCGGTATCGCCAGTTGTCCCGGAATTAATATTATTTATACAGATAGTTATACATTGTACTTCCTATAGCTCGTGTCCCATTGTTAAGAAACAGGCCCCTTTGGTTAAGATTTGTCAATCTTGAACGTTATGTCAAGAAAGCAGCTGTTCGACTCGAGATCTCCCAGTTTTTTCACCCTCATATGCAATTTTCGGTCTCGGTACTCGGATTTGTACGTTACCGTTTCTACGAGGAGAAGACTACGTTTTCGTTAATTTCGTAACAAAAAGCGCGAAAAATAAAAATAATATCATATACCTATAACAAATTAATTTAACACACAGTGAAATATTCATTAGTCAAATATATAGGATTGTCTATAAGTAAATAGAAATAATTAAGTGATATCATAATTCTTTTAGGAAGTAAACTGTATATTCTATGAATATTGATACTTTTTTCTTCTTTTAATTTTCTTCTATACAAACCTTCTCCTCACAATAACGAAAACATAAAATGAAGATTTATCCAATTTGGTACAGTCGATCAAAAAATATACGCACATTATTATAAATTTAGAACTGCAAATACCCAAATCCAGCTTCAATAAGTATACTTGAAAAGAAGACTTAAAATTAAAACCTTTGAGACCTCTTGGATTTAACTTCATCACAGGGTAAACCTTGAAACAACTTTTTAATAAAGTAATTATTTCAAGTCATAGAACAACTAATAATACTGAAAATAAATGTGGCGGTTTTGATTTAAAAAGTGAGTGAGAGTAGTGAAGCTAGGAATCGATTTATTTCGACAATTATATATTAAAGATTTTTCACTGAGCCTAAGAAATAAGTGGAGAATGGAGAAAAATACCAGTGTGGCTCAAACAAAAATGGCTGGTATTTCAATTTTTGCCACAAAAGAACTAACCAAGAAAGAAATTTCTGGCAAAAACATAATAATCTGTACTGACAGCAGACAAGCTCTATTAACCTTGAACAGACAACGTTTTGTATCAAAGCTAGTATTAAAGTGCCATCAAGATTAAGCTAACACCCCAGTAAATATCAAAATTGTCCTGAAGTGGGTTAAAAAAAAAGGGCCAAATCTTTAGCCAGGAAAGCGGCTGGAATTTTAGGACTCATCGACACCTACGGCCTGACGACTTTGGCAATTGCGGCACTAGCCAAATGTTACGCCCTTTCTCAATCCCTAAAGAGATGGGATGAAATCAAGGGATGCAAGTTTGCCAGGACCACCCTGGATGACTCTGGAAAGCTGGCGCCGAAGAAATACTAGGAAATGATGACTAGGAAAAATCTATGTTTAACAGTAGGTTGGCCACTAAGGAAACACCTGCATACATTGGGGCTAGTGGACACATCGTCTTACGTAAAGCTGCAGCATTGGAGACTTCTTTGAACGGGTACAGATTTACATCTTTTGGAGACTTCTTTGAACAGGGTACAAATTTTCATCTTTTACTAAATTGGTTGGTCAACCAATAACACTGTTTATATTGCTACCAACGTCTGCAGCGTTAAAACAACATCATTATCGGGTATTTCCCCATATTCGGTCTTGGCAAGGAAATAATATACAGCCAACGCAGTCGAGTTGGCCTGGGGCGATTTTTGGTAAAATAAGGCATGTTGCAGATAGTAGTCAGTTGAGAACTTTTTAGAGTTTTGTTCCTACCCTTATCCTATTTCCCACCCAATAGAAAAGTTTTTTCTTCTATTCGATGTTTTTATGTTCAATTTCCGTGTACTTTAAGACGATTTCGATAGGCATAGTATACCTAGCTCAAGTTCAACGAATACGGACACCAATAATATCCTTAAATGATGATGTAAGAATTAAGTAGTTTCTTCGCGTTATAAAAAATGGAAATTAGGGAACAGGTATTATACTCATTAGAATATCTTTTGTGATCATGGCAACTTTAACTTTCTTCATAAGTATAAACCACTTACCATAATATATAATAGTAATGTCTCAGTAAATGTGTCCTGTAAAACGTAAAAACCTCCTTAAAGGGGGCATTCCATTCCTTTGATATTGAAAACGATATATTTTAATACTACTTGTACTGTGTATTCTTTAAAAAAATATGCTAATTTTTTATATTTCATTTGTTGTGGATTTATTTATATATAAAAGTTTCATTATAAAAAACTGGTTTACATTTACGCTTATGAAAAAACTAATAGTAGAAAGATAGATTTAATTTTTGGATTTCATACCACGTGCAAATATACAAATAATATTATTTGCTAGATATTTAAAATATGTTGAATTAATCCTGTTTGTGATGAGCAAATATATTCGTATTTTCAAACATAACATTTACATTAAGTATTTCTTAGTCAAACTGAATAGGTTAAGATAAAATTGTGTATGTATCAATGAAAAATATCGTTTGAGATTAAAAATTTTTAGTGGCAGAACCGAAATAAGAAGCACAAAATAACGGATATTAATGTTGTGACCAAAAAGTTATATATATCATTATTTCACTGTATTTTATAAAATGTGCTTTTTGAGAATTTCACTGTCAGGTTTATTTTTATTGAAAAATGTACGTATTTAATACGTACCATGTACGTACTTTGTACAGGAAAGTACGTACATAATACGTACCTTACATCTCATGACTACTTATTGAATATTATGTACGTACTTGTGCTGTCTGGTAGGTTGAAATGGATACAAATAGGAGATCGTTTAAAATTTTATTAGCGCTAAATAAAAGACAACAGGAGAAAGTGAGGGAAAAAAAAACGTGGGATAGTGATGTTGAGAAAGAGCACAGTCCTAAGAGATAATGATCCTGATTTCATTCCCATGAATGATTCAGACAGTGTAATTTCTGAAACTGAAGCTTCTGAATTCAGCGGCAATCGTTCGGATATCAATAATTTTACAAATCAAGAAGAACCCAAACCGTCCCCCAAAACACATCCCAAGAGGAATCATCGCAGAAAGAAGAGATCTCATATTATCCTAAATCTGTGGTACAATAAATAGAAAGGAATTTTTTGGAGGATATTCCTATTTCAACGGAATTTCGAGATTTAGATTATTGAAATCAATGGTAGCTTTTGGGCTGAGATAATAAATACACACTAGGTTTTGTAATACTTCTATAAATACTCATTTGTTTTGTAACACTTCAATACTTCTTCGTTTCATAATACAAAAAGTTTTTTTATTCAATAAAGTTACTAACAACTACTCACGTTTGCTGTAGATATGCTTTATTGTTGCTTAGCAAACCCAGTATAATGTTAGTGCAAAATGTCGTATCTATCAAAACTCTGATTTCTGATTATTTCTTGAAATAATGCTCTGGACTATTAAATTCCGCTTTGCATCCTTTAAATGAAAGTTAAACTCAATTTTCACTACATTATTCCACTTTGATGGCATAACAAATTTCACTAAATGTGGAATATCTCATAACAATGATTATGTCAGTTACGACTTCTTGGTCTAATAGGGCAGTATAATGGGATTAAAATATTTATAGATAAAATAGAAAGTTGGGATTTCGTGATAATCATTTTTAATATTGTCTCAGAATTTTAGTTTGTAATCAACATAAAATGATTGTAGAGTTAGCTTAAAATCTCATGAGTGCTACGTCACAGACATGCAGATGACCAAAATAAATACAACGCGGCAAAACCGCATGTATAGCAGTAAAGTTAAAAACATCGTCCTTTGAAGTTGAATTGTTGAGTTAACTTTACTACTATACATAAGGTTTTGCCGCGTTGTAGCGATTTTGGTCATTTGCACATCTGTGACGTAGCACCCATGAGGTTTTGAGCTAACTCTACCAAGTTTTGCATTAGAGATAGTTTTATTACTCCCTCGTACATAGAAATAGATTCTTGTTAATGATTAGCAGATGGTCAATTCTATTGGAACCAATTACATTGCACCGTATACTTTATCAAATTTAATAGAGTAGTTTTGTTTTTATACCCTCTATTTTAAAAATTTCTTAAAATCCGCCTTTTAGATTTTGACGTTACTAGTATAAGTCAGTTACGTATTTTGACATAAGAGAGGGTAGTTACCCAATGTGAAGAAGAAAAGAAAAAGTGCAGGTTAAAGTGACAATGAGTTGTTTGCATTCGCATGTGCTTTCATCTTGGTTTAAATTTTTAATTAGTTTAAGCTTTATGCATTTTGTTAATAAAATGGTTTAAATTCAAATTGAATAAGTTAAACAACAGAGTAATGTATGTCAGATGTCCACATTTTTGTCCTGAACAAGCTCAACCATCCCAATGAAGGAGAAAGAAGAAGCTGAAACATGGAACAGCAAAGGAAGACTATTGACAACTTCACATTTAAACTAGTGACGTATCTGCATTATAAGTTGCATAATTTTATTAAATGTTGCACTGGACACCCAATTGTTAATTATATCTTAAATATTACATTCTTGAATATTGTGGGTATATAATAGAATAACATAAAAGAATTACATTAAAAAGTATTATGTATTTTCAAATGTTGACACGATGACCCAATGAGCTACACGAGTAATGAAAGGTCGATACCCGCCAAGTCCGTCTGGATCGCATAACTAACTACCTCACACCCAGATGTACCTGTATCGATAACGTTTTTATTTTCGCAGTGTGTACGCATACAAAACGGAAGGGGGTGTCGCGCTTGGTGAATCACCACCCGACCGAGTCTCCATCTGTCCATCTGTCACTTCACCCTCCGTGCGCATAAACTTTCAGTGAAACAGTACACATGGCGGTGGATATCGTTCGACGCTCAACCCCCGCGAAATGAGTTGCGCTATTGTCGGATCTACTAGGATTTCTTTAAGCTTTGAGCTATAGTATTTCGTTATTGCAAACAAATAAGAAATTAATATACAATACAATACAAATTCGCGCTCTGGGAGGAGAGATATTTTCAGATTAAAAGTATTTTCCACGTTCTAATAGGTTTCCAGGAATGTCCGAATAAACAGTCTTTTAGATGATTTTCGAGCTTTCAAGGTGATTGTTAATAATACACATTTTCAGGATCTAGACTTCACTACTTTAGTATTACTGGTTACAAGTGTCACTATCAGGATAAAAAACATTATAAATTTATTGTGGTGCATTTAAGAAATGTGTCAGTTCGTAGCCTGAAGTGAAGCTTATATGTACACTACTTGAATGAGAGAAACGAGAATTGTGTGAAACTTACATTTACATCAGTAACCTCTACCAAAACAGGTGTGTGTTCACTGCCTTCCTATTTATAACCGTTGTTTTG
>CAJUYG010005848.1:0-13116 GCA_910591675.1 Galerucella calmariensis
AAATTTGGTTACCAATGTTAGAAAGAGAAATTTCCAATAATCAATTAAATGCGTTATCAGGATAGCATCATAAGTTTTTATCCAGGTTTTCTCATGATTTATAATTTGAATAGTATACACAAAATCACAAAACTGAGTATACATATTTCAAAAACTTAAATATTCATACACAAAAAAACTATCAAGAAACGCGTTTTATTAACAACATTTCCAATATAAGCGAAAAAAACGCGCTATCCCAATAAAAACCGTTCCTGGAACGTGCACTTCACTGGATCCATTTCTAGTAGACTATTATATCGTTGGAATGTCATAAAATGAAATATTCCATTTCACATTTTGCCACAGATATGATCTACTATGAATGGACCTTAATAAAAATTTGATAACAAAATTTTGCAGTCTTAAACTTCAAAATAATTTTTGATTCTCTAGTTGTCAAATTTTTTCTGTTGTGTCAGTTAGGGATAAAAATTAATTTCTACTTATTTTTTCTTGACAACAGTAGCTGGAACGCTACCGAAACGTTGAAATAAAGAATTTGAAAATATTGTGGTTTAATTTCCCAAGAAATTAAAAAAAGAATGAATTTTGTCATTGTTCCACACCACGCCAAACCATATCTCATAAGAAATGGACGTAAATCGTGCTACTGTAGTCTACACGCAGCGGATTATTACTGATTGTATGTGTATACTAGAATATACACGTGGCGAACTGGGACATGCTATTGTGTATACTCAGAGATACACATGGCAGTCAAAGTGTTAATATTTGTGATTTTTTAAATCTAGAATGAACAATAATGAAGACTTTGAAAACAAACCATTAACTAGTAACTTTGAAAAGAAACCATTAACTAGTAGCTTTGGGAACAAACCATCAACTAGTAACCATCGATTAATATTCCTGTTGAAAATGTAAAAAGTAGAGATGAACTGCATATTGACACAAAAAGAAAACGAAGAAATACAACTGGTGCTGTTGAAAATGTACAAAGTAGAGAAACAGAGAGACTGCGACGAAATACAACTAGTTCTTATATAAATAAATGTCAAGCTGCTCTAGAAGCATATATTTCAGACAGGAGTAATGAAAGACAACACAATGGATGGTATGAATAAAAACGAAGTACATGCTAATACTACAAATTTAAGGATCTACTTCAAAGTATCTGCTCCATCATGAAGCATCTGGTCAGTTCCGGTAGAATCTGCTTAACGTTGAAGTATATTTACTACACTGCTTGTAGTTTCTACTTTTAGCCGGTAGTATATGCTTCGACATGTGCAGCATCTCCCACTCCTTCTGATCAGGGAGCAGGTCATGACAAGTTCATTAGATTTTGTACTCTATTGTTGTTGTTATACAAAATTGTCGAGACTACCCTCGAAACTACCCGAAATATTATTTGCTATTTTTCTTGGTTGGTATTCAATTATTGAAAGTGATAAAGTGTGCTCGTGATTGTGTAAAATGTCTTCGGATGAAGAAATGCCCCGGCAAGAAGAGTCCCAAAATGAAGATATACAATTAGCATTTTTTATGCTAGAAGATTTCAAGATACTGCTGGATAAAAGAATGACACCTGCTATCAAGTCTTCAAAAGATACAGCCCTTAAAGAGTTAACCAATGTTTATGCACTGTATATTTTTCTTCTGCGTATTCCATCCATTTTCAAACAAAACAAACCGTAAAATTCTCAAGAAGCTGCTATTATACCAACTTCGCTAACGTTTAGCAAATACTACAATTTCTTCTTGAAATCGAAGTATCTGCTGTAAGTAGTCGCTACTTCAAATTGCAGTAAATACTTAAGTCATTTTCACGAGAGTGCTACTTTTTTTTTTGAAAACATTCCTATATTAATTATACTTGATTTGTTTACATTACAAGATTTTACAAATCTCTAATCAGTGCTTGATAGCTCTGGCCTCGAGAATACATACAAAAAGTAGACGTGTTGAATACAATAAGGAGATTTACTTAATACCTAAATATATTTTAATATGTTTAACAAATAGTCTATAATTTTTAATACTTCTTAGGTTTTCAGGTACCTTATCAAATGCTTTTGTAGGCAGTACAAATGGGTTATTTAATCCTATATTAGTTCTGGTATACAATTGATAAATATTATTTTGCGATCTAGTAACATGACTATGTACATTGTTGGACATTCTGATACTTGTACTTGATCTTTGTGTTTTATTTAACCCTTTCAGACCTGATTTTTATTTTTTTGCAAAAAATTTTTTTTCTTGTTGTCGAGTGCTTTTTAATCCAACAAAATATCGTACTGTGACAAAAAAAATTTTTTTTATTAATAAAAATATTATGGTGTGTATATTATACAGTCCATTTGGACTCAACAGTTGCCGTTGTAGATTTCTATATGTACATTAGAATGTACAAAAGGTCACAAAACAATTTTCTCTACGTTATAATAAGACTTTATTTTTTATGAAAATTTACGAAACAATTGCGATTTTTCACAAGGCAAAGGTGAACTTTACATTTTTGACAAAAAATATGACTACGCTGTTTGCAACGTGCCATTTTACATCTAGTGGGTTCCTTGTTATTGTCATAGAGGGGCATATGATCAACATTATCAAACTGTACATCGGCAATGGGTCTTTTCTCTCCTCTCCTGACAGTTTTTGATGATGTTGGTGTATGATCACAAGCTGAGCTGGGTCTTCCTCTTTTTCTTACATTCTCAATAGGCCTACCTGCCATTATGAGACCATTGGTTACATCAAAGCGAAAGTGAAGAAAATCAATTACTTTATCTTTCGAAATATTTCTTAGTTGACATTCTCTTTTATATTCCAGCCATGAATTAGCTAGAGCAAAATCTATCATGTGCATTATTAATCGCAAAGTCCATTTCCGTGATTTTATGAAAATTCTATAGGTGCTAATCATTTGATCTAATAAGTCAACACCTCCCATTGAGTGATTGTATTTTGCAATTACTTCAGGCCTCGGTATATTCAAGTATTTATTAGATTTCTTGTCCCACCTTTTAGCAATATCTTCCTGTCCTTTTCCAATGAAGTTAGAAGCCATGCAAACAGTTTTATTGTCTAACCATTTTACCAGTGAAATATTATCTGCACTCCTGACTTCGTCTGTAAAACCCCTTTTTTCTCTTTTTATTTCTTTGTCAGACAGCACAGGTGGATTTTGAAATCGATTCAGTCTTACGGTACATGCTGCCCAAATTTTTTTTTCGGTCAGAACTTTCAAAACATCATAGGATGAAAAGTAATTGACGTAGAAGAGTTTATGATTATTTGGAGGAATTCTGTTCGCAAAATGTAAGACGACACTGCCACCTAGTCCATATTGGTTCAAATTTTGCTCATCTTACCCCGTTTCTTTTCCTTGGTAGAATAGGAAATCATAGGCGATTCCACTTTTTCCACACAAACAAAATTTTTTTATTCCCCAAGGATATGGTTTTCCTTTCACATATTGTTTGATATTAAGATTACCAGTAAAAGGAACCATTTGCTCGTCGATGCAGAGGTTTTCCTCTAAAATCAGTTGAGAACATCTTTTCCTAACACTATCTAACAAAGGACGAACTCTATAAAACTTATCTTTGCAATTTTCAGGATAACGAAGGAGATCAACAAAATGCAAACATGTTCGGAGCTGAAAAAATCTGTCTCTTGGCATATTTTCTAGAAATAGACCGATACCAAGAGTCGTATCCCAATATATTCTAAGTTTTGGAAACTTGTTCAGGGAACCGATGGCAATATGAAGTGCTATGAGAGTTTTCATTTCATGTTGATTGGTTAGCTTGGAAGAAGGTATTCCTTTTTGAAGCGCATACATATTAGTATACTGAGCCATTTCTTGAAATACATCATCCCCAATATATCGTAAAAAATACCGTAATGGTGAATCTAAACTTGGTGGACTGTAAATATTTGAATCTTGCAAAAATGTAGTATCTGGAGTAATAATCGTCTCTCGCATCCAAAAAATTGTTGACTTTGATTTTTTCTTCGTAGTGCTTGCTTGAGTTGATGACTTATTCATGTTTTCTTCAAGTTCCGGTTGATTTCCTTCAAATTCAGACTCACTAGAGGATTCTGATAAAACGAATTTAGCGGTTTCTTTTTATCCAATTCTCTTGGTTTGTTGTGGAACATAGTCATCATCGCTGCTATAATCCGACCAAATTTCAATATCTGAAGTGTCATCTTGAATGAATTCTAAAAGATCTTGAATATCTGCATCATTTTTTAGGTCATAACGCTCTTTTCTTAGCCTTTTTTGTGGAGGTGCTCTTGATGGACCTTCAATATATAAAATTCGAATGTCATAACATTCCGTTCGTACAAGACCTAATGTGCAGTATAATGTACATTCCAAATAATACACAAGTTATTACGTGGACCTAATGTACATGATACTGTACATTCATTCAAAACGTAGATTTGAGCATCAAATATAGTATTTCATGCTTTGTAGACTTATCCGAGAGTACATATTCATCAATTAGTAACAAAAGTACAAAAATTCCAATTAAATTGCTCAAAGTTTCAGCAAAAAAATGCAATAAATGATCACTTACCAGGCAAATCTATTATCTCGTCGGCCATGTTCAACAGGTGACTAATTAGTTGTGTTATTACCTACTAGATGTCACCACTCATCTCAGTATTTTAAAACACATGTACATGAGAAATGCCACATGGTCCCAAAATGCAAATTGCGAACAAAATAATAATGATAATAATTAATTAATAGTGTGTACACCATAGTGTACTATAGGTCTGAAAGGGTTAATATTTTAAACATTAGCTTAATTTGTTCTAATTCTAATACAATACCAAGTCTAGGAACGCAGATTTCTTTATACATTAAGTCTGTGTTTGTTAATTTATCATAGTTAAATAATATTTTCAAAACTGTATTCTGAAGTATTTGAGCTGAATCAAAGTAGGTATTACAACACAATCCCCATATTGGTAAAAAATATCTAAAATGTGAGAGGAAGAAGGCATTATAGACACTGTGCTTAGTTTTATTAGTAAGATGATTTCTACATCTGTATATTATTGGGATCATTGGAATAATTTTTGAGGATATATTGTCAATGTGTTTAGTCCATTGTAGATTATTATCAATGAAAAGACCCAAGTATTCTATGTGATGCACTTCATTAATTTTTTAGTTATTAATATGAATATTTAGATTTTGTATGTTTATCTTTTTGTTTAAAAGTAATAAAGTTTGTTTTATCGATGTTTATTTTGAGTTTGTTATAATATAGCCAATTTAAATAGATTTAAGTCACTGTTCACAGTGTTGTTTAACGCCCTCTCATCTCTACCTGCATAGACCAAAACCGTATCATCAGCAAATGTGTAGTAGCTTGCTTTAAGCCCTGCACATCTCAAATTCAGTACATACAAGGTATACAAAAGAGGTCCCAAGACAGAACCTTGAGGTACCCCACACTCATTTAGACATACATTACTATTTACATCACCTAGTCTAACATATTGTTTCCTACCTATTAAATAAGACTTAATTAAGTTGTATACAATCCCTCTAAAACCCATACTTTCTATCTTTCTTAGCAAAATATCAATGTTAACCACATCAAATGCTTTTCGCAAATCAACAAATATTGCCACCACAATAAGTCCCTCATCCAACGACCTAGATATATGATTAATAAAATCCAGTGTAGCGCTAAGCGTACTACTATGCTTGACAAAACCATACTGAAACTGATCAACTTGAATATTATATACATATGAACCCTGTTATTCTTTCTTTAATTATGTTTTCTATAATTTTTGAAAAGACACTTATAGCCGAGATAGGCCTATAGTTGTTCATACAATCTCTACTCCCAGATTTAAAAATTGGACATATTTTACTAATCTTTAATTCCTCTGGAAATGTTCCAGTTCTTAGGACAATGTTAACTAGGTTTGTAAGGATTTTTAAAATGTTACTTTTTAGGTTTAAAATGTCCCTAACTGTCACTCCATCATGGCCTGGGGCCGAGTTTTGTGTCAGCTCAGATATGGTTTCACCAATCTCTTGTTAATTACTTAACTCCATAAAAATGCTATTTTCACATACAATGTCCTTAAAAAGGCTTGAATTTCATTATTTAGTTTCCTGTCTCTGTGAAATGCTTATTCAAATGCTCTACAATGCTATTTATATCATCTATTTTGTTACCTTCAACTGTTTAACTATTTATGTGAGTTGTTACATCCCTATTTTCAAAGAAGTTGTGTACAAACTTCCATTGTTTTTATACGTTTGTACCTGCCTCTTTCCAATTTGTTCTAAAATGATTATTTTTTAAAGATTTTATCATATTATTTATTCTATTTTTTATTGCTTTAAAGTTTAATTCCAGCTGAGAATTCTGTGGGTACTTTTTTTTATTTTTATACAATTTATCTTTTTGTTATATCAAATCAAGTAGCTCAACATTAATCCATTCGTTGTTTTTACGTATTCTAATAAGTTTAGTGCGTTCTGATTTCTTTTTACAGTCTTTTATACTATTAATAAGATCCTCAAATGTATTAATATTTTTATTATTAATATTCTCATGAAATGTTTTTATGTTTATGGTTTTATTTTCATGGGTAACTTTAGGTTTATATATTTTTATATGCTCTTCTAATGAAAATGTTATCAGCCTATGATCAGATAGTGAATTATCTTCAACTCTAACAGACTCACATATTTTAATATTGTTTGTTGTTATTACATGATCTATGATACTTTTTGTCTGCACTGTAACACGAGTAGCCTGATCATCCCTAATTGTATTATGTATTTTATAATTATTAAGTTCTAACAAGTTTTTATTTTTTTTAATGTGACTAGCCCTATGATCCAATAAATTTAAATTCATGTCCCCTACTATTAAATGGTTTTTATGATGATTATTAGAAACAAAGTTTTCAAAATATTCCAAAAATTCAGTACCTGGATATGATGGAGGTCTATACATTGCACTTAGTTTTAAGCTATTTTCACCTATAATCACAGATATCCAGTCGATGACGTCGTTCTTCTCCGATTTCTCCACTTCTTGCATCTTAATTCCCTCTCTGACATAGATAACAGCACCTCCTCCCCTGCCGTCTCTACAGCAATGTACCATATGATAGTTATTTAATTTGTATAGGGATGCTTCCCTTTCACACAGCCATGATTCCACTAAAACTAACACATCACAGTCTTGGTTTATCATAAAACATTGAATCTCCTCTAACTTATTTCTTAAACTTTGTATATTAGTATATGCAATATGTATTTTACTTCGAGGCCTTTCTAATTTTTTTCCAGTTGCTCCACATTTTGTACTAACTCTACCTTACTATTTTCCGTTTTCCTTAATAGTATATTTCCATTGTTAATCCATACAAATTTATAATTCATGTTTTTCTTGTATTCTTTTGCTGCTTTGAAAATTTCTAAGTTTGTTTTTGTTAGGTCGTGGTTTAAGTAGATTTTGTTATTTTCCTTAAATCCCAGGTCCTTACTCTGTAGTTCAAATTTCTTCTTTGATTTAAGCAAATTTATTTTAGTTGTTTCTTCTTCAAATACAACTTTAATGGGGTTACCTGCTGTTTTAACCTCTTCCGCATGTCCCTCTCTATATGCCAAAAACTTAGTATAGTAACTTCCGGAAAATTAAAAGTATCTACTTTGAGATGAAGTTTTTTCTTAGTTTTGAAGTACCTACTTCATAGGAAATGCTAATACTTCTATTATTAGCATGTACTCAGTTTTTATTCATACCACTCAATGACCATACAAATGCAGATTTTAGAAGAATTTCGAAATATTCGAAAAATTCAAGAAGAAACAATGGGTTACTTCAAATGTTAAAAAACATGAAAGCATTGGAGTTCTCAGAGAAATTGTCCGAAATATAAAACAAATTGCTGATATAAATAATTAATTACACTTCAGTAGGCCGTCCTTCGAAAAGATCACATTGGTATAAGGTCTGTTCCAACCGCAGTCACAAAATGTCAGAAGCGATCAGAGATCAGAGATCATAGTAAACAACGAGTTTACGATCGTAATTCCTATCCCTGATTGCAATGGTCGACTATTCTCTGATCGTTTCTGATTGCGGTTGGAACAGACCTAATGTTTCGTTCTGAGTGTTTACATTGATAAGAAATCTCGTCGCGTCACCCTACAGTTCTTAGACATTCTAGTTCTTACGCTCAAACGGTGAAGGTGAACATTAAAAATGCCCAGACGAAAAGCAGATCGCTTAAGGATAATAAAAAGGAAAATTAGAAGAAATGTTGAAAGACGTATCAAGTAAGTACATAATCTTTGATATCTAGGTGAATAATTAATTAAAGAAGAAAAAAGCCAGTGGAATTTTTTTTTGGGGTCTTGTTGTTTACTGGGTAATACCGTAAAAACATACCTGATAAAAAGAACGTACAATGGATAAAACCATTTGAATTTTATTTTTTTATGAGTTCGATGTACAGGGGGATATAAAAGTCCTTTATGTATATTTTTTTCTTTTTGAACAAAAAGCGCATTTTTTTTGTTTTTTACTGGGTAATACCGTAAAAACATACATGCCTTATTAAAAGAACATACAATGGGTAAAACCATTCAAATTGTTCTGTGAGTTCGTCATACAGGAGGATATAAAAGTCCTTCACGCACATTTTTATTTTTATCAAACAGCAAAAAGAGTTGTTACATCCCTTTGTCTAGCTAGGGTTAACAAAAATTATTTTGCCGACAGGTAGCTCTGACTCAAGAAGCGACACCGCGTTCACTACCTCAACATCCTCCATAGAAGAGGGGGAGGAAACAAATGACGCAACCACAGGGGTAAGCGACATTTTGGGGGAAAACCCAGAAATTACTCCAAAATATGGAAAAGATCTATCTGAAGATCTAGTTGCGAGGTGGAATACCGATCTAACCAAAGGCCTTTCAAAAGAAACCAGACAAAAACTATTCAGTCAGAATGGAATACCCCAAAAAATTGTTCTTTTTTAAATACACCAACACTAAACAAGGAAATTGAACCGGCCATACCACCAGCAGACTTAAAAAAGGACCAGTATTTGAAAAATTTACAAGATATAATGGGGAAAGGGTTAACAGCCCTAGGACAAGCGATTTCTACAGTGCTCGCAGAAAAAGATAAATTTGACCAATCTCTGACCGCAGCACTTATTAGTAGCGGCCAACTGCTAACAGATATGTTTCATACCATATCCACGCATAGAAGACACGAACTAGTACAACATCTAAATCCAAAAGTACAAAAAGTAATCCCCGACCAACCAATAGACGAAAATTTATTTGGAACGGATTTCTTTAGTAGATGTATGTCTGCCGCCTTGGCGGAATCAGCTAAAGAAATAATGAAGCCAACCAAATCCCAGTCTTTAAACCGGGCGCGCCCGAACTACAAAAAGAGGCAGAAAATAGTGACAAAGAAAGCAGGGGGAAGCGACCGATGGAGCACAGCCACCACAGGAAAAACCACAACTGGAACCAGAAATGGAGACCACAGGAAGAACCACAATACAGGAAGAGAGAACATTAGAGGTAGGTTACGCAGTTTAGGAATTTCCCATAAATTCCTACACTGTACCTTAATTCTACATTAGGGCATAAATTCCAATTTTTAAAACTCCGCGCCTTTTGTGAATGCTCACGTAACCAATCGTTACCGTCCGACTCACTTGCCGCTAAATTAGCGCCAACGAAAGCGAGCAGTGTAAGCTCAACCCTGGTAGCGATGGGATCTCCTCCGAAGGTTCCTCGTTTATTTCCAATTTTAACTGTTCAAACTTAATCTTTTAAATAATTTACTTTCAATAACTAAAATGTGCATAATATAGTGTGAAGTGATCACCCGATGTCTATCGGTCATGTATTTATAACTGTAATTCTAATTAAAATCAACATATTGTTCGTTTTCCCGCGTACTCGCCGGGGCCGGGTTTTGCATGATGGTAAGCGCTGTTGCCTTATCCACTTTTCAAGTTTGGTACTTAATTTCGTTGAATTATTAATTGTTCAAGCTGCAAGATTTCTAATAGAATAGTTATTAGTGTCCGTATTTTCATTTCACCTATATCTTGAAAGGAATTTCCATCTCACTTGTCAACAGAAGGTTGGCAAGTATTGTTTAATGAAATTTCTCAAAACATGTCATGAAGGCAAGGAGCAATAACAAATTAAAACTGATTGGAACCAGTCAAAATGTCGCTAAGGCGAAATCTCTTCCTGTACATAGTTTTATTGGTCCTTCGAGTCGGATTTTGTCTGTCATTTTGACATATATCCCACATTTCTTGGCCATAGCTGCCATTATTTTCCTTCATCTATTGAACTTTTTTCTCTGAAGATCCCGTTATTTAATTGCACAATTTCGTGTGTGTGTGCATAAAAACAATTATCACAGTGTTTGTGCTAAAGACAAAAAACTTTCTTTTGAAAATACTTTAACGCGAAAGTGTAAAATTGAACAATCCGATAAACTTTCCGCGACTAAATTTACGTATTGGCAACAGCGCGTGAAAAAGCGCCTGGCGACGATCTGGCGGCGACTTGCCGGCCGATATTGTTTTACATGCATCGACACCTACCTTTGTAGGGGGGTGATTGTTTACTTTCAGCCGACGACAAAAAACAACTGTATCCATATCAACGATTTAGGTCTAAATTATTCAAATAAAATCTGTGTACTATTTTTTTCATGTTGAATACCTACATGTTTTTAATTTATTTGGTACAGTGAAATACCATTTTCATAATTTTCTTATTTGTAACATAATAATGTTGAGTTTTTGATGTTTTCACATTTGGGTCTTTGCAATTAGTATACCTAATACATTTATAATATTAACATGATAATACTTCCATATTAATATTCCCTTGTGTTTATTGATTTGAATGTTCGTTTTAAGTTCGAAGTAAACTTTAATCAAAACCATTTTGAGTTTATATCTATATGCAATACATTTACGGTGTAAAAAATATAATTCATAGCTTATCATACATCTTGTGCATTCTTTAAAGATTTGTTTAGATTTATCAGAGAAAATATATGTGTTTATGCATTACTTTGAAAACATATTGTTTTACATTTCATATCCCTCTATTCAATATACCTATTAAACATTTTTGATAGTGTTCTTCACATTTCTGAATAATTTGTCGCATCTATTGATCTATTATGACTCGTTCATACATTTAAGCATACACTGTAAAAATTTACTTGTATGTTCGCTTTATTTCTTTTTGAAAATACTTTGCTGATTAGCTTGAAAGGTATTTTGATACATTTATTCATACACTTTGAAAATTTACTTGTATGTACACCTTATCTCTTTTTGAAATACTTCGCTGATTAGCTTGAAAGGTATTTTTATGTATTTCTAACTGTTGTTTCCAATTTATTCTCCATAATCTTAAGACATTAATTGTTAGTGGCAACCCCGCAATTTTCAATTGTGAGCGTTAACTCCGCCCTCCAAATATGAGTGGGAAATGGGAAAGTCGAGAGACTCTGAACAAAAAGCATGAATTTATGTAATTAACTCTATGTACTTACAATTTGTTCTCTAATAATAAAATAAAAAAATAATAAAAATACAGTCTTTAATAATAAAGTGTAGAAAGTGAGTGTATTCTCTTCGACCAGCCCTCATCCAAGAATCAGCTACATACAAGAAATTAGAGATGAAAGCAAGTCGGATATCACAAAGGTCCGTTCGCAACGTACCCACAAAACATTTGGTCCTTCGAACAGGATGATGGTTGATGGTTGAAGGATATACAGGAAAAGAAATCGACCTTACTAAATGAGTGAGTCAGTTTCATTTATTAAATTTACTTCTTGATTTATTTGTACAGCTGGTATAGAGTTCTCGAATTGTAAGTTATCTGAGTGTTAATTATCTTTCAATCAATACACCATTCATTTATTGGCAAATAAATATAAATTGCATCGTTCACAATTATTCCCATAATTATAAAAATTTGTAGGTACCACGCCTTTGCGTTTCCCGCCCGATTTCATCGTTTGAGATCGATTACGAACGAAGCGGTTTCATTTCTTACACATTCCTTTGAATGTGTGTGAGGTTGCCAAATTTAATTAATGCAATTTAATTTTCTATCTTTCTCAAATTTCACTAGAAAATCAGTTTCTAAATTAAATTATAAACATCAACTTTGAATATTGTTAATTTGATAGTGCACAGTGTAGTAGCGATTAAATAATATATTCTACACAGTGTGTATTTATTTTATTGTCAACGAAGATGGCTAATGCATCTGGACAAGATTTACAATTAACGGTTTCTAGCTTAGTTTCTCGCCGGGACCAATTAAAGGCTCAATTAACACGTTTTAAAAAATTTATTACCGATTCACAAAATGCATCAAAAAAATCATAAATTTCAATTCGCATTGAGAAAATTTAACTCATCTTTGACGAATTTAACAAGGTTCAAATGGAAATTGAACAATACGATGAATCTGAAGAAAATCTTTGCGAGCGTGTTATCTTTGAAGACGATTACTATGAAATCGTTGCAAAAGGAAAGGAACTAGCTGCACAATCACCAAATCACCCAAACATATCACAACAAAGTATTTCAAATTCAAACACACAATCTTCTAGTTCTCAAGCATTCAATGTCAAGTTACCTCCTTTGTCGTTGCCTGAATTCGATGGAAGCTATGACAAGTGGTTAACATTTTATGATTCATTTTTGGCTCTTATTCATAATAATCCTAATTTAGGTAATATACAAAAATTTTATTATTTACAAACCGCTTTAAAAAAGGAAGCTTCGAAAATTATAGAATCTCTAGAGGTAACAGATTCCAACTACATTGTAGCTTGAGAACTGTAAAAGGAGAGATTTCTAAATAAAAAATTTATAATTAAAAATCATAGGAAGCAAATATTTCACTTGCCAATCGTAAACAAAGATTCCTTTGAATTATTGCGATTTTTTGTAGATAATCTACAAAAACATTATCGTGCTCTGTGATATACTTTGTTTAAAAATGTTCAAAGTATATCTTCAGGTTCT
>CAJUYG010005849.1:0-13115 GCA_910591675.1 Galerucella calmariensis
ACGACAGTTGATATATGGGTACCATATACCTTTAGTTAGGAGGTAAATATTGACTTATTATTAGGTGGTCGTGGACAAAATTTATTTAAGATTTTAGTTTTAATAAAGGAAATAATAATAAGTGAACCTTTAAAATGTCATCACCAGGTAGATTTCGTTATGGTTGTGTTGCGAAAAATTGCAACAGTAAATATTTTTGGCCACTTCGCAATTTGGAATTCAAAAACAAAATATTTTTCAAATTTCCTTCTGATACTAATCAAATTGAACAGTGGTGCAAGATTTTAGATCTTCATCCTTCCACATCCAAAGTTAAAAGGTTATGTGAAGATCATTTTGATAATAATGCATTTACAAGCTCATTACGCAAAAACTTATTGAATTTGCTTTACTTCGCAACCCACCAATAGTAGTTGGACATAGTAGTAATAATACCGTATCGCCTGTAAAACGAAAGCTTAATTTTTCTGACAATAATGATAGTCTCAATGAAACTCTTTTTGAACATGTATCTAAGAAACCCTGTTTGGAATCTGGCATTTCAAGTAAAATAAATGAAACTAGAGTCAGTAATTTATCTCCCAAGAAGAAGAAAATGTATTGTATTTATAAAGATCAGAAAAATAGAATTTGTAAATTGAGAAAGGCACTTTTCAGTAGTAAGAACAAAATGAAAAAAGCTGTTAAATTGTCTGAATCAAAGTTATTTCGAAATTTTAATTCAAAATTAGATCCAGCAGGCATGGATTTTTTAAAAAATAGTACTGCTAATTGCAAAAAAAATAAATCTTCATGGTCAGTAACAGATAAGGCCCTCTCATGACGCTGCATGACATTGTATACAATATTTTGCCAATTTTAGGTCATGTAGAAAATATTATTGAGAAAAGTCATATTAATTTTGATTGGTTCACCTGTCAAGAACATAAATCATACGTATTTTCTCAGCTCATAAAAGTATCCGTCCCCTTAATCATTAAAAAATATTATAATGATGATAAGAGGACTAGCAAACAAAAATAATTCTTTTTTCTTTGTAACGTAGTGTACTGCGTTTAATTTTTCTTTGTTTCAGACCTATTCCTATCTTCATGGAAATGTGGGATCCAGTTTCTAACTCCTTTTTATTAAAATATTTGTTGTTTTTGTCAATAATTTTAAAATATGTGCAATTTTATCTGATATTGGATAATTATAGGATAGAATATTCATGTTAACTAGTTTAAACAAATAGATGATAGAATAAGAATTTAACCAATGTACAATTTTGAGTGATATTAGAATATTTTTGTTTAATAACAGGTAATATTTGTGATAGTTTTTTTTTTAAATGTAACTGTGATAATTAATTCCAAAGATAGAATAAGAACTTTAAAGTTAATAATGTATATAGAATAACAGTTTTATGTTTAATAAACAAATATTTTAGTAAATTTTGTTGTTATCTTATTTTGTACAGTTTAATAAAAAAATTAAATGTGTGTTGATTTCTCATTTATCTAAATTATGTGTTTTAAAATTGTTTATTAATTATAAATATTTCATTGGAAAAACAAATAAACAATTTTTAGACAAATTGTGAAATTTATCTACCCACAATCCAAACTAACCAATTTAAATATCCCGCCTTCAAAAATTAGTTCCGCCAGTCCTTCCTGGTGCGCTTCGATCAACGTGATGCCAACTGTTACTACAGGGTCGACAACTCTCATTATATTATATTTCTCTATGGGGTGTTCCCTGTGAAAATATATAACTTTGATACGCCACACTTTATTGGAACACCCTGTATATTTCAAAATATTTTCAAATTTTAGTTTAAGTTGGAGTAAAATTTGTGGCTTAAAAAGATTTTTCACAAAATTTATATTTTCTTCGATATTTGTCGGGTCCCGGATTTTTTCCGAACTCTGTATATTGAAGTTAGGCACAAATTTTGACATGGAACACAATTTATAATCACAAAAATAAAGGAGACAAGAAGTTCAGAATAGATTGACAGTGATTTGTTTGCATTTATTTTTGGTTTATGGAAAAAGCCAATAGGACAAGTCCATCACTCCATCTGTCGTAATTTTGACAGTCGCCCTGATGAATATGGTGATCTAAAACAAGCGTTCTTTGCTCAACACGTGGTTCTTATAGTTATCTTGACCGTGCTTATAGTTAATTTAATATTAATTTGGTGCTTCCTCTAACATGTGCATGTTCATAATATATCAAATGTTAATAAGTGAAAATATCATGTACCTTTCCAAAACACCAAAATTCGAACTTCATCAAATGTCACTAAAAAGCTACAACTGATTGTAGTTACAACACCCAATACAACAAATGCATGTTTATAGACGTCTAAAGATATCTAGTTTTAATGTAAGAACGCAAATACCTTTCAAGAAACGCCGATTGTTTGATAAGGAATTTCAAAAATCGTCTTGCATTTCAGATTGCAAAAGCAGACAAAGAGGCGTAAACTTCTGTAAGGTCCGTATCGAAAGACTAAAAACAATGCTTCTGAGTCTTTCAGTAAAAATCAAGTTTAATAGGTATCAATTGTGTATTTGCGATGGAATCTTCTATTTTTTTAAAGTGGCATGGCATGTGACCTTGCAATAAGTAGGGATTGAAGCAATTTTTTGAAGTACTATGTATATCATTTAATACTCCATACTTGTACAGGAGAGTTCTATTAATTTGAGTAGCTACAGATGTGCCAAAAATTCTTAATGTGAAGTGTCAACTATTAAATTGTAATTTATTTAGATTAGAAGTAAATAAAAAATACACACGTGTACCTATGTAGTAGGCAACACTTATCACATTGATGTCAGATATTTATTAGATTTCTCTATTTCTCATTAAATTATTACGGAAAATACTGTTGGATGCTTTAACATATTGGAAAATCAACTAAAATATTTTATTCTACAGTTTATTTTAAAATAAGTACTTACTAGCTCTCTTTTATCTATAAATAGAAAAAAATGTTTATCGCTGGTGAAAGACAGATACATTTCATATAGATCCACATTTCAAATCTACAAACACCAAGCGCTTGATTTGTAAATGTTATTTAACTTTTGTTAAAAATATGAAATATACTGCTTATGGTGTAATGTATATGTTACTTTTCACTCCCCCAAAGACTGCCCCGCATGCTTTTTCCTCTTTTTTCAGGTTTTTGAAGAGAGGGTCATTACCCTTTTGACCTCCAGAATACTACCGAAATACAACATTCATTTATAAAATATTCGTCATGTATAAAAAGTAGATATTATCCAATCTGAACTGGATACAACCCTGCAAACATTTCTTGCATTTATGCAAGAAAAATCACTATAGTGTCTACCAGATCTGAATACTTGTTAAAATGCTTAAGAACCAGTTGTGTTGTGGACTAAGATCTCATTTTTATTTTTGAAAACAAGAATTACGTACCCAAGTTTCACTGGTCTACTGAACAGTAAACTTGGAAAACTTTATATTTATTTATAATCAATATTATAAAGTCGAAGTTGATAAAATCATAATTTTATCGTGCATAAAATCATTCCATTTAGTTTTGTAGACAGTTAACATCATACCAGAAAAACCTGCTAATCCTTATTAGTCTGAACTTTGAATTTAAAATAATAATAATAAACGTCATTTATTGGTACAACCAAATGGCCATCGACTGAGGTCCTTCAGCCAGTATTATTTACATTGTTTATTATAATATACTTAATAGTAATAAAAGTAATATTTTGTGTAATAAAAAAAAATAATAATAATAATTAATTAGAAAATAAAAAAGTTAAGAGCTATTGCCAGAATTTTCACTATCCTTCAGTGACTTCCCAAACCTCACAAGGTACCCGAGAGAAGAGAGAAAAGAAGTGGAGTGGTATACGTATATGCCACAAGAATAAAGGATGGCAAGGATCGTCATCCGAGGACTAACGCACTGCGAGGACACCAAGGAAATCAAGGAAGAAATCGAGAGACAAGGGGTAAGTATAAAACGACTAACCCAACTTCATTCCAGATTCGGAGAGAGAAGACCGCTACCCATCTACCTGGTGGAGCTGGAGCCTAAAGAAAAAGAAAAAATCCGGAAAATCAAACTCATCCAGAACGTGAGGATCAGGTGGGAAGAACAAAGAAGAGGAAAAGGGCCGACGCAGTGCTACAACTGCCAAGGCTTCCACGACGGACAGACGACGTGTAACGTAAACACGAAATGCGTGAAGTGCGGAGGACCACACCGATCCAACGACTGCCCACGACCGAAGACCAAGCCAAGCCGGCAAACTACAAAGGATGTCCAAAAGCCCCAAACAACCAGAAGACAAGGACAACAGCAACAGCAGTAAAGAAGACAGGAGTCAGCTACGCCCAAGCCGCAGCTAACAAGAAAACAACGACGACAACAACAAAACAACAGATCCTCGAACAGGTGACAAAGCTATTAGCGCAGCTAATGGCTTAAAGTCGCTTGTCAGAGATCGGAAGAAAAGAAGACACACTCTATAAGGGTGTTTTCAGCCGAAATTGCCGGCTGAGGACGCACTATGTAGAGGCAACGCAAACACACACAACGGAAGACCGCCAAAGAAAAAACCACCGAGGTTACACCGCCAAAGAGAAGACGGCTCGCCCCCAGCTGCTAGCCCTTTTAGCTAGGGACGAGCTGTACGCCGAAACGCGAACTATGATGATGAGACCCATCGGATAAGATGGGGGGAAGTGGTGGAAGTCCTCCCCGGAGATGTACCTCGCTTAGAGAGGAACATCCTGGGTGGGACGGGCTCATCAAGATTGTGTGTGTGTGTGAGAGATTAATCAAGTACTATGTGCTTTAATGAAATTGTTCAGATTGTTCAATCAATTACAATTTACCTGTTTGGTAGATAATATTGCCCAAATTTTCAATGGTACTTTAAAATTTAAATTATTTATTTAGATTTTTATATAATGCATGTATGATGTATGTACAGTTCACTGTTTAATAATTCGCTTTATTTGGAATAATAAATAAAAATCACAGTCTACCCATGTTTACGTTCCTTCTGTTATAATTATTTTGCACACCGTGTACACAAGAATATTTATACGGTGGCCCAAATTTATTAGATATAAAGTAACCGAAGCAATGAATTTATTCCGTTTGGCGTATTCACACCTTATACGTAAAAATATGAATTGATAAATAAATATATAATAGTATATTATTTTATATTGAGGAAAAGTGATACTTTTCATAACGCGCTCGTGTTTAACAGCCGAACGAAATGAGGCTGGTAATAGAGAGCAAGTCATGAAAAGTAACTTTTCCTCCAAATAAAATAATTAAATATGCTGTTTTTTCTTCTAATGTCGACAAACTAATGCAAAAACGTCTCTTTTTGATAGTAATAATTGTAAAAAATTAATTAATATTGGTGACAGTATCCACTGACAGCTTTATGTTACATTACTACAGCAACAACCTGTGCATACTCACCGGTCTATCTATGTTGCTATGATAACACTTTTCCCTCCGCTGGCGGGAAAGTGAAACTTTTGCACACTGTGTACATATAAAAAAATACTTGCAAAATATGTATACATGGTGGCCCAAATTTAATAAATATATGAAGTAACCGAAATAATGAATTTATTCCGTTGGGCTTTTACGTATTATACGTAAAAATGTGAATCTTTACAGTCACTCCATGTTTAAATTCCTTTTTTCTACTACCGTGTGTAAAGTACGTACTTTAGACACATTTTCGAGTGCGTAAAACTTTATTTTACGCACTAGTGCGTAAAGAGTTTTACTTTACGCACTAGTGCGTAAAGAAAAAATTCCAATATGTATGTAGTTATAGATATCTAGTCTTATAAAAATATAGGTATAATAAACAGATATTAAATCTAAGTTTTTTTCATAAATTGGAGATAGAAACCAATAGAATTCGGTAAAGTAACCTAATAATTATTGTTAAATAATTATTGAGTACTGGAAATAATACGGTAAATAGGTATAAGTTGGCGGTGAGTGACTGACATTTCTTTGTGAATTGAATCTGACATTTAAAATTTAAATTGAGATCTTCCGACTATACCTAGAGTAAGCAATTGTATTTTATATTTAGGAATTGAATATTTTTATAAAACTATGATGTTATTTTAGATTATTATAAAAAGACTCTTCTAAAGAAAAATTCAACTTACTTTACGCACTAGTGCGTAAAGTATGTTTCTTTACGCACTAGTGCGTAAAGAAAATTACTATTAAACTTTTGTATTTCAATTAAATATTCGCTAGTAGAAAAAATATTGTATGCAATTCGTGTGTAAAGACCTTTTTTTCGACTCATGTGATTGTCGCATTCGCCTTCGGCTCATGCGACAATATTCACATTCGTCAAAAAAAGGCTACTTTACACACTAGTTACATAAATAACTATTATTAATTTTTATTCAATTGTCAAATAATTTATTTTGCACACCGTGTATACAAAAATATGAATACATGGTGGCCCAAATTTAATAAATATATAAAGTAACCGGAACAATGAATTTATTCTGTTTGGCTTTTACACACCCTATACGTAAAGATATAAATTGATAAATAAATCTAAAAATCCTTATAGTCTACCCATGTTTAATTAAATTCGTTTTATTAAATTTTATTAAATTTTATTCAAAAGTCAAATAATATTTTATTCTGCGCACCTTGTACACATATGTATACATTGGCTCAAACTTAATAAATATATAAAGTGAGCGAAATAATGAACTTATTCCGTGAAAACTTGAGTTATTTATTTTGCGCACCATGTACAAACATTTGTCGTGGCTTAAAATGGTAATAACCAGGCCTGCTAAAAGAAGAAATCTAACCTATTTTGTTTTGATTACGAAAAAGTGCATTGTGAACTTGGACAAGCACATCCAAGCTCTTATAACCTGTTAATCGCAATGCGAATGGCTGATAAACGTTAGCACGGCTTGTCCTCTCAACTTCTCTCAATATGTACAGCTCTCGAGAAAAGGAGAGGAACACCACACCCCTTTATGTTTATCCACCCTAGTTATGTTTAATTGTGACGCTGATAGCCATACAGAACCATCAACGTTTGGTGCGACGCTGTTCAGAGCTAATAGCTAACTGAAGTGCGCGTCTGATCCTAAAATACAACCGCTAGGCTTCAGCAATTAGTTAGAATAACCTTAGCAAACGCGATAAGTAAGGAACTGCTGACATCTCCGAGGGAAGGGATAGACTATCAAGGTTATCGATAAACATTTCTGCCTAGTGGAACTAAAGTGCAAATTTTAATAACCTCATGTTCCCGACAGATGGAAAATATTATAAATATAATGTACCATAAAAATACATTCAATTTTTATTTGTTAGTAAAATTTCAACATCTTGGAAAGACAGTAGATTGTTAAAGTCAAAATTAGTAATAATCATAACATTTGTTTACACTACCTACTGATATAGATATTGCAGCAAGTTTCTGTGAAGAAAATTTTATTCACTGGTAGCTACTATAAGTAAACTAAGAGTGGCCCGACTATATATCTTTTGACGAAAAAATTTTTTACTTTTATTATTATCAAAACTGCCTAAGCTTCTGTTCCATCTTTATCTTTATCGTTTAATAATTTATGCAACATCTAAATGTTATATTATCTATGATCGAAATATCGAAAATTGTTGAAAAAAATTAAAAATCTGTCAATTCTTCATTCATATTTATTTCCTATAATAATATTTAAATAAATAATAATATCTATCCCTGATTAATTTAATACTGACATATTTTTCTGTAGGTACAATTTTTAAAATTGTTATATTAATATTTTCAACACAGGCAAGATTTTACGCTTCCAGATACTGTTGAGGTTCCTCGTCCCAAGATAATCTTTTAGTAAGTAGTCTGCAACAAAAAAAATACTTACATTAACATAATAAATAATTAGTAACAAATACCTGTCTAATAAACCGTCCTCCCTGCTTTTTTAATTTAGATTAGTACAGAGTAATTTTTTGTCTATTGCCATAACATCGATATACAAAGTGTCCCAATAGTTAGTACCAAGAAGATGGGAAATTATACAGGGGCTAAACATAATTTTAGAAATGTTGTGTCTCAGTTCCTTCGTTACCGAGCTATAGGACTATAAAGTTAGTGTTAGTTACAATACTTTTCCGTGTAGTGTAAAAGGTATATTCTTTTTTCTCAGTGATTAAAAGCTAACAATATTTATTTATCAGAGGTAGATAAATATCGTGAAAAGTAAATTAGGTTTGGAGCTGTCATTATATATTTAGCTTCTTGGTGCAGTTTTCTAGAATAATATAACAAAAACTATTTATTTAGAGAAGTCAGTACGACACAGAACAGTTTTTCGTGTTTTTTAATATCATGGCTTATGTTTGGATGCCTAAACCAATAGCTATTTGTGTATCAAGAGCAGAAAGTAGTACTTTGGCAGTCGAGACAGAAAGTCTGTCGAGACTTTCAAAGGACTTTCTGCTCGAAATACACACAAGATTTTTTCTACGATCACACCAAAATAAAATTAATTGTCATTGTTTGAACTTGGCAGTTTCCAGATTGCAGAATCGTGTACCTAACTAAGAACGGCCGTCGACCATATCTCAGGAGTGGACTATAGCACAGGTTCGGGAAAAAAAATTGTATGACAAAAGTGGCCTCGAGAAACCCCTGGAAATTATTTTCAGAATTCTAGGTTCACCGCTAGAGGGCGTATTCGACAAAATTTTTCAAAATTTACTCAATTAAGGGCATATTAAATATTAAAATCAGATTCTTAGACACTTGGCCACCCGGTACGTAGGCAACACTTATTACATTAATGTCAGATATTTTTTAGATTTTCCCATTTCTCATTAAATTATTACGGAAAATATTGTTGGATAGAAAATGATCTAAAATATTTTACTCTACAGTTTATAGTAAAATAACTACTAGCTCTCTTTCATCTATAAATAAAATTAGACGTGCGCCAGAGTTACTTTCTATTTAAGAGCGCCTATAATGTGAAATTATGATATCTCTCGGAAAAAATCAACTTTGCAGTTGCTTTTTAAGGCACAGAAAACGACTTTCGATAGTGGTCGTAGAAAAAATCGTTTAGAAGCTAAAAAATATATTAATAAATAATATCACCTCAAGCCATCGGTATATGAACGGAATAGGGCTCTTTTTGCTGCTACCCCTCTACATACTGGAGCATACAGATGTATTCTAGAAAAAAATGTTCAATTTTAGTAAGGTATATTATTCAAAGTTTTTCACTTGGTTTGTGTCAAGTGCCAAGGAGGCAGGAAAAACGGATATATGAGGCAAAAACACAAATAAAGAAAATAAGAGTGAGGATAAGACAGATAAGGAACAAAATGGTGGATGAAAAATTAAAAGAGAAAGACAAATCTTGGGAAGAAGCGGAAAGCGAAAGCCAGTGGAAATTTGGCAGGGCTTACCTGCAGTCAATAGTTTGTGGTCTGGAAGATATCTCAACGATAGTTACTACGAATATACAGGCAAAGAGTATAAATTTGCAGTATCTGGAAGATTGTCCTTGGTAGTATTTTTGCTGTAACAAAACACAATTAATAAATACCATTATAGCTCCTTACAGATTCTTTGATATCCAAAGAAAAAAGAATGTTCACTAAGAAACAACAACTACTACACTGGCTGTATGCCACGAAGGACATTGAATTACACTTCAAAGTAAAACGGGGTTGGTATACCTGCCTGATAAAATCAACAGAGTAATCAATAATATTATATAGACATTTTTATTTTATTTTCAAACTAATGAAATATCCGATTGTCAATTATAAAAACAAAAGTCATCGGTAATAATTACAAAAACACTCACCATTTTCAATAAATTTGGTCCTAAAAGTTGTTCAACAGCAAACACAATATCCAAATGAGGGATAAAATGAAAATTAACGATATCCCGAAGTGAGATGAATTCAAATTTATATATACATGGTAAGAGAACCGTCGAGTATGCGCAATAACCGAAATTTTCACCAAAAAGACGCTGTAATAAAATTTAATGGAGTGTGAATTTCCCTCAATTCACGTAATAACTTTGCCGTTACTTATAATATGGACTGGATACTTATCGGATTCCCAGTTCTTAATAGTTGAAATTGTTCTAGATATCCTATATCAGTAGCGTTCATAGTTAGAGTAGAATGAGAATTTTCAATAAAATATTTTAAGAATAATGTATTTAGTACCTAATATATGATGTATTATAAATTCCATTTCAAATTTCGCGCCGAAACGTCAATACTTGTCACATGACCGCAATATTGCACGTCCAGTTGCAATATTTAGCTCACGCATGCGTACTTAAACCAGCCGGTGCAATAACGTCAAATTAGCAACATGTTTTACGTCTTCAAGTTTGGACAACCAAACATTACTATAAGAAAAGTCTTAGATTATAGCAGGCATGCCCTACGTTACCTAACAAGCCAGCAGGAAGATCCGATGTACTGGTGTTGTCTGGAAGATGATGAAACACAAAAGTATTGTGTCTGCCCTACCGATAATGAGGTTTATGATGTGCCATATCGTAAGTGTACCTCTATATCAGTCAATGTTTGTTCATAAAACACAAACTCACAATCGAATCGGTTGCACTCCAGTACAATATGGCCGAAGTCATGTGTTCTGAAATGGTCTATAGACCCAATCTCAACCTGATATGTCAATTGTCAGTTTCATATTAAATTAGATATTTGGATTGCATTCGTTATTTATACATTTAGGCATGTTTTTTTATTCACTGTTAGATCTTCCAACTGTGCTTTTTTATTCATTGGTGGATTTGAGATTGAAGAACTGATATTCATCACTGTTGCATCAACCAAAATTGCTAACCATTCCACCCTTTTACCTCGTTGGTTCCACCGCTGTTTCGAGATGGTGAATTAATATGGTGGCTTACAAAATGACAGCTTAACCTCAAAAAAGTTTATTTGAAGCGGTTATAGCAAATATTATTACAGAAATGGACGATTAAATGGAAATCAATTTAGAATGTGATAATAAAGTATTGACTCCAGTATTAACAGCGTCAGAAATTGAAAAAATTTGTAGTGGTATCCATTGTCAGCTGTCAGATATAATGATGAATGATTTAAACAACAATAACGGCATATCTTTATGTACCACTGCATTGCTTACTACGCCCAATGTAATTTCGCATAAATTCGTGGTAGATAACTCACTTAAATCAAGTATGTTTCAACTGATATTTTTCAAACCCCAATCAATGCTAGATCTTACCTTTAATCATGTAATAATTGAAATAGGGCAAGGCCACGTTACGTCATCTGACAGACGCCTTGAGGTAAACAAGTGTTTTCTGTATAACACTTGGTTCTTAGTTATTTGATTTTTATTTGGTGCTTTTTTCTATGTTTTTCAATTGCTTTTAAATGCTATATATGACTGTTTATGATAAAAAGGATCTTTAAATCAATACAAAACAAGCAAATCACAAATCTAAATAATTATTCATCCTCAGGGCGACTGTCATGTGTCAACTTGTCAGTTGGTAGTCATTATATAGAGTTGACAAGTCTACAAGTTGGCAGAAGCAAACGTGAGCCTTGGTGGGCGTGTTCATGTCGCTGTAGTTTTATTTTTGTAGTAACAATTCGATATTTTGAATCGATAACCAAATATCGATACTATAAATGTCAACTGTTAAGAGATATGTAAACAAAGTCAAACTTGCTAAAAATGTAACTCTAAATATTAATAAAAAAATCGGAAATATTGGACCAAAACTAAAACTACCGTTTGCCCTAAATGTCTATATTTTCAAATCACATGACTGTATTAATGTCAAGAAAAAGAAGGGTAAAGTTTCTATGGAAAGCAACAAAATATGAACTGGTTATAGTCCAGTGTTGCCGATGCAAAAATGAAAATTACCCGAACTTACTATTCAAATTATCAGAATTTGTCAAAATTACCAAAAGGACACATTGGTTATTTAAATAAAGTCTTCGACCCCAGTCAATATGGAAAATCCCCAAAAACAATATCCATTTTATATATCCCTTCTACAAAATAGGTATTCGAAAAACTATTGGATCCAAATTAGTGAAATTGTCTAAAAATCGGATAATCATCCTCGCATTGACAACACCGATACAGAATGAATAAAATGATGTATGTTGATGAAATCACTCGGTCATATTATCTCGATTATATTTAACAATTACTAATGGACAATCGTTAACATCATTGGCTCTTGATTGGCTGCTTGCGATGACCTTATTTTAGTTCGCATATTTTCCGGGGCTCATGTTTGGTTCTGACAACTGTAGATGTATGTAGGAAGCTTCCCAGAAATATTTCTGAAATTTTATTTAAAATTGAAAAGCGCAGAAATTTTAATAGGAGAAAACAGATGTAAATAGGGTAAAATATCAAAGTAAAAAATGTTAATATGGAAAAAAATTCAGAATATTATCTGAACCGACTATGTATCTCTGCCAATTATATTACTATTGTTTTATTGTTGAATTACAGTGGCGGATTTTCCATATTTTTCATCACATTATACAAAAATAATAATAATAATAGTATATTATTAAACGAGCAATTTATGATAGCCATAATTCACGATGGGTCACCCAAGTGAATTATGGCCATAAATTGCGAGTAGAATACTATATACTTTGTCCACGACACTTAATTTATTTATTAATAAATAAAAGTCAGTAGCGATTTGGCATATTACTAACCTCAAAATGTTGTGGCATCTACTTCAAATAATTTGACATATATAGAGATGGGCGATACTGTAGAAAGTATCAATACAACGTACCGTTATAAATATATTGTTTTAAAATACTTAATATTAGAAAATATCGTTATGAAAAGTATCAATACTAAAAATTACAATATATTATAGATACGATATATGTCAGAAACAAATTTCCTGAACAAAATACACAGATTTAATAGTTTATTTGATATTGTACCCCCATCTCTAGTCGGGAATTATGAACCATAATTCACGACAGTTGATATATGGGTACCATATACCTTTAGTTAGGAGGTAAA
>CAJUYG010005850.1:0-13114 GCA_910591675.1 Galerucella calmariensis
TGTTATTTCGAAATATATGTTTCACATAAATGGGATGAACATTTCTACAAAATATACAATATGTCCCCAAAGTTGGAATAATGGAAAAAAAATGTATTATTAGTTTTAAGAAGAAAAGTTTTTATAAAAAGTTCTGCATTATCTAAAACCTAGGAAATCAAATATCAAATTTTTCAGTACCTATACAAGGTTTGTCAAAAAATATTAGTTTAACTCAGGACTAAATTACCCTTAAATTTGACAATATCGAAAAATGTTACTGAAAAAAGTTGATCAGAATTAAAAACTACGATTGAATATGTAATTACATCCATTGATATTGAACTTTCAGATTATTTTATTTTTTTCTGATGTTTCCATTTTAAATGAACATTTATCTCTTGTGATTACGAAGCACATAATAATCTTTCAGGTTTTCCATGTTTCTTAATAATGTTACATTTAAAACGCGAAATAAGTGCATATTCCTTTATTCTGCAAATAAGAAAATACATTCAAACAGCCATTTGCACCGGTCTTAGTTAAGTTGTGGTTAAGTTTCAATTACTAGTTAAATTAATATGTTCCTTGCACCATGACATTTATTCTTGAGTTAACGCTATAATTAATAGTTAAATCTAATCCACAGATAAGGTAGGGTTCAAGATATATAATTATTAATTAAAGTTATGTCAATATGACAATCAACTGAGATGAAGATGAGAGAAGAAGATGAAGATGACCTGGAAATCTTGGAAGATATCAGAGGGAAAATTACTTTCAAGCAACAACTTTTAGAAAAAGATGTCTTTCTTTTTATTTGTGTAAAATCATTTTAAAACATCTACAGATCTGTAACTATCTGATTGAGGTTTAAAGTCCCCCTCAATCTTTGCCCAGGCCTGTCCCTTATCCTTCCAGCTTAACGCACCAGTTTCCTTGCGTTCTATTATGTGCTTGTAGGTACTTTCTTATTTAATTCAAACACATTATTTTCTCACTTGGAAAAAAGAAGGTTGTTGATTTTTTCCTCTTTCCGCTCATTTTGGAAACTCCTACCTTTTGCTTGGGTAATTTTACAAATATAAATATCCAATAGTTGTCATATTTGACACCACTATTACCAACAAAATTGCTGTTTTTCAAATTATTCCTAAATGTCAAGATACCAACTTGCACCTAACAAATAATTTACTGACCGGTACCTTAACCACAAATGGTGCAAAGCACTTCACTTTTAATCAATGGTTAAAGTTAATCATGAGTTACTAAAGCCAAACCGGTGCAAACAGCGTTATAGAATTAACATCATTTTAATGTTAGAAACAAACAAATTTAATTATTACTCATACTAATGCTTCAACATATCCAACATTTTTCGATATTGTCAAATTTAAAGGTACTTTACTCTTGAGTGAAACTAATATTTTTTGACAAACCTCGTATACGACTGAAAAATTTGATAATTGATGACTGTATTCTAGGTCTTAGATAATGCCGAACTTTTCATAAAGAATAATTTTTCTCCCTAAAATTAATAATAAAAAAGTTTTCCATATGATTCCAATTGATGGTTTCAGCTGACGCCATATTGTGGTGAATCGTGTGGAACGTATTGTAGTGCCATCTAGCGGCAGTTATCAAAAGTAGGCCTAAGGTAGAAAAATAGGTAACTACTAAGGGTAATTAATGTGACACCATCTACATTTTAATCACTTAAAAATATCAATGTTGCCATGTTTCAATTAAAAAACAAACTAGATATTTCAGTGTTCCTGTGGAAACCCGAGACACACCTTAAATTTATTTGTGATATTAATGAAAGTGCAAAAGTTGTGTATTTTGTTTGTTTTAAGTTGAGAACATTATCTATTTATTGTTCGCCAATCGCCACAGTTCTATTATGGAGAAAGATAAGTGAGTGTCATAATACCAGCAATACCATGGTTTCAGTTTTCCAAAACGGCCACGCGCTGGTAACATTGTGACACTTAGTTATCTTTGTCCATAATAGAAGTGTGGCAAATAATAAATATTCATGTTTTTAAATTAAAACAAATAAAGTACACAATTGTAAGAAACCTTATTTCCTAGTATATATTATATTATTAATTTTAAAATGTACACGAAAAAATAATATTCATAATACCACAAACATATTTAAGGTGTGCGTCTTGGTTTTTTACAGGAACTCTGAAATATCTAGTTAGTTTATAATTGAAAAATGGCAACATTGACATTATTAAGTGAGTTAAAAGTAGATAGCTGTACACTAATTACAGTTTCTTATTTCCCAGTTTTCTACCTTGTACCTACTTTCAATACGTGCCGCTAGAAAGCACTACAATCGATCCACTGCAAAATGGCGTCATATAAACCATCAATCTGGGGAGACATATTGTATATGAATTGACATGAAAAAAATTAATAGTAGTTAGCTATTAACAGTAGATCATTGAATTTACATTGAAATAATGGTTTATAAAGTGAAAAATGGACAAAACATCATCAATTATTGTAATTTAAGGTATAATCAATATTCTTATATAAGTCAAAGTGATTGATGTATTGCCGAAAATTTGATAATGTTTACATTTTCTTCAAATATTATGACGTACATTATTCACCAATGAATAATAGGTGTTGATATACAGGGTGGACCGGATTTAATTGACGTATACAGAGATCTTGTTAACCGTCATGGATACAATATCGATTAAATGGAGAACATTTTGGTACATTGTTGGGGAATTGAATGGTTCAAAAAAATTCTAAATATCTCGGCTTGTTCCGGAGATATTCGAAAATAGTATCATCTGTTTTTTAAATGTGTGTTATTAGAAAATATATCAAAAAAATCATACTCAACTTTTTTCAGTAATTTCTATAACTCACAATATCAAAAATTTCATAACTACGTTTCGTCACTCACAACTTCATTGTTTTACCGGTCCTAGATTTTTTATTGCATTCTTTTCAGGTTCTGTGGTCCATCCTATATATACTATCCTGTAATTTTTTGTTTGAAATATTTTTTCTTCCATTAGTTTTCCCTTATTGATCCTGGAATATTGAAACAGAAATTGAGGGTATAATTGTAAACATTGTTGGGATTACTCCCTAACATTTAGAAATCATTGGACTTCAAGCTATTTGACTGACTGTAACGTACACTCGTTGGCTCTAATCGAGCCCTAAATGCTTGTGCTTTTTTGATTGTGGCTAATTTTAAAATGAAAAACAATCAAAATTACGAAAATATCTCGAAAAACGTGCAGAAAATATTGTAATATCCGATAAACATCTGGTTGTTGAAGGATTATTGTAGGTATTCCAACACTCTATATACTTTTTAAAACAAATATTTCATATTCGCGCTTCCGAATCTTCCAACAAAAATAATCTGCTACAACTCTGCTGTTGTATACCTATGTCTATTTTTTATTAGAAAGTAAGGACTTGAATTGGGGAAAAACTCATTTAACAAACATCATCTAGACTTGTCTATTTGTAACGGAATCCTTGCCAATTGAATGCACCTAACCAGCAGAGTAATTGGCCTGAAACGGATCATTTGGATAAAAAACAAATAAAAGGTTATACTCAGTTAACGATAAATTACTTTTGTAAATCCCTGCCTTGGGTCGGCATTAATTCATTGGTGTTCAAATAGAGTTCGATGCTCTATATTTTTTTATTTAGATTTAATGCTCCTTTAAAAAGAACCTTCTACAAAGTTTACCTCCAAAATTATGGCTCCGATTTGTGAGAATTACCTTTCCAGTAAATGCTTGAATCTCAAAGAAAATATGTTAAAATGAAAGCTTACTGATAATGTTTCACCCACTACTGCTGTGCTTCGAATATAAATGTCACAAAGTTTAATACACTCCTTTGACCCTGGTGCAAGTGACGGTCCGAAATTATGTTGGCAGTATTTGTCAGAGTGGCTGGCCAATTGCTGCTACGGCTGGGGCCAAAACATCCAACGGAGAAGAACCTCAACTGACAATTTATATTGTTATTTGTGAGAGTTTTTACGAACCACTATTCGAACGTTTCAGAAACACGGAAGCGAAACAAAAACAAAAAGGTAGAACGTGTCGCGGGACACACGGTAGGAACATTAGTTCCTTTCAAGCAAAAATTATGTAATACATCTGACGTTATAGATAAACAATTGCATATTCATCGGTGGTCGAGTAGTGAGCAAACCAGACTCTCACCCGGGTTCGATTCCCCGTTAAGAAGTTTTTTTTATTGTTAATTTTATTTGTAATTAATTATTCTGCTCGATATTAATAAGGACAACAGGTAGACGTTTAAAATATTTAGCAGAATATTCATTATTATAGATAATGGTACGGTACCCTTCATGAGGGAGTCCGACTGGCAAAATCTACTTATAACAGCATAGTATATTTAAAAAGAAAAACCGTAGTATTGTACAAATTGGACACTCAAGAACTGTACGTTTACCACACAAAAATTAGTGGAAACATAAAATTGAATTGTATTGAGTTATATTACAGTTTATAGGAATTTTTATTTTCTAGATTTTTTCTTAAGTGGGTCGTAGAAAAAATATGCTGTTCGACTCGTGTGGATTGTCCATATCGCACTTGAACGATTGAGCTTTGTTCTCGTGCGATATGGCCATCATATCCACACTAGTTGCACAAACTACTATTTCTATCAAAATATGCCCTTTTACATTTAAAAACCACCTGCCAAATGTCAAATCAATTTATCCATCCATTTCAAAGCTATCGAATTAAAACATTCCAGTTTTCAAAATTTCAACACCCTGTATTTCGAAAAGTAAATGTGCTAGACCCCTTAATCCTCATATCATTTTGTCCAATTTTACGAGAGGAATCTACATGCAAACGTTGTACTTACCCTCAACGTTCGAGATGCTTACACCATTTTTTGCGCGATCGTATTGAAATAAATTCCGAATAAAATAATTTAAATTTCTTCGAAATGAACGAAATGTCAAGAGTGACATTTGTACTTCTCGATCAGTTTAATAGATATTTACGTAATTAGTTATGAAAAGAGCGATATTGTTCAACAAGCGTAATATTTGCCAAAACGAGCGCTAGCGAGTTCTGCAAATTACGTGTTTACGTACAACGTTTTATCTAATTCCGCGCTTTCATAATATTCAATAAAATCTTCAATTACAATGATAATATTGAAGTGGAATCAAATGGTGTTAGAAGTATTGTTACTATGATGTATTCACCCAGAAAATTGACTTACTTTAAATAACTGTGTCCTGAATAATGTTTTCAATGTTTATAAATCTCAAAATACTATTGAATTAAAATAATGGGGTAATTGTCAGTTCAAATTATGAAATAATTGTCAGTTTTGACAGTACCTACCTAATTAATAAATTAATTATTTTTTGAAACTCATGTGGTATCTCTATGTTGAAACATAAACAGTTACGTAAAGTTTGTACATAACTACTTTTCATAACTGATATATGAAGGTTATGAAAAATGTGACGTTACCTAACGCCAAGGAGTGACGTAAAGTGTCACATTTGATAGCGGAATTAAATAAAATATATTTTGCATTTTGGTGAAATTGTTTTTATGCTATTTATTACTTTTCGACGTCTGAACGGTAAGTAAATCACTTACGACGTGTTAAACTTAGAAACCAGTAAACACAACCTACCGTCCTGACAACCGATGCTATAAATAAACAAAAAAGATCAATCGCGCAAAAAAATTATGGAAATAATAGTAAGAATTTATCCGAACAAATTCAAGTAGATCACCAGTACTGCGAATACCAGCTTTGCATATAATTTTAATGTAGCATCGGTGGTTCAGTGGTAGAATGATCGCCTGCCACGCGGGCGGCCCGGTTTCGATTCCCGGCTGAAGCATATGAATCGCTGCTCAGGACTCAGGAGAGAGCACACGCACGCAAGCAAGGAACATAACGAAGCAACGTACCATAATTTAACGTAACGGTCAGATCCTTTGCGTCGCGACCCTCGGTCGCTCAAACCTAACCTGAAGTGAAGAACTAAAGTTCCAATAATCCAAACAATAACAATAACAAAGAGATTGTCAATTTCGAGGTTAGATGGGATGTCAAAATTCGAAAACCGGGGAAGTCAACATTACAAGTAACACGGAAATCACGGTCTGTCGTTTTCAAAGTCGTAGGCTTTTTGACGTAACGATGGAGGGAAAAGTGACATCACGTTCAAAGTGCTCGCTTGCTTCCCACACTTTTGATCAATTTTTTAGGATAGAAATCCACATGAAAATAAGAAAATGCAGAAACAAATTTTTATAAAATACTTCATTCCAAACCAATGAGAAAATTAAAATACTTATTCTTCGACTGTACATACCTGATTAATAGCGAGCTCAACTTTCTTTGGACCATATAGTTTTCGAATTTAATGTAAAATATGTCGAAAAAACTGACATAAAAAACATTAAACCAAATTCACCCTTTATCTTTCCCACATTAAGCTTGTTAAATCAGCCTGTACTAAAATTCATATATTTCCATTTCAGGTAAGCTCTTATCATCTAGTTTTATCTTACAAGAATTGCGATGTGGTTGGTAAGTTTCAATTTACATATTTCACGGTAATATCTTAAATAATTGCTCACAACGCTCAAAAAGTTTCCCTCAAGAAATCTATAAATAACTAATCAGCAGAAAAAATACATAACACAAAATACTTTAATAGTAATCTTTGAAAACTTGTCGGTGAAACTTCATTCATTAGTTATGCAAGTTCTTAATTTTAGTATATTCCCCGTGGAATATAACTCTTCAAAATTACCACGGTTATATCATAAGAATTATAAATTTTTTACGTTGGGTATAAACTTTTTATACATATAGGGAAGTGTTTTAACTGTAATGAATCTATTGAACTGAACTTTCAACCCTAATATAAGCGTAAAATTAACATCAGCCTGCGAGAGGGAGGATAAAATGTTTCTCATGTGAGTAAATCGTAATCCTTTTCCGATACCACTTTGTATAAATCTAATTATTTATTGATAAATGAATTTTCATAGGATAATCAGAGTTGGGCTCGAAGGACCATATCAATATTTTACTGAGCAGACATTGATATAATAATAAAAAAAATCAAACGACTACATGGTATTAATCGCTTTTGTATGTAATCCTTAAAGTCAGCTATAGCTCTAAAACGTACGTATACACACTAGAAATTCTCATGCGGTGGTAGAGTTCTGCATGAGAAAATTAAGATTACGCAAACACTGGAAGTTACATTATTTGCTAATTTCTTGTTCGTACTTACAAAGTTACAAACTTTGTTTGGTGACATAAATACAGTTACGGCGTTTGTCGTTGCCCAAGTCGTTCTCTATTCCCTTCACTCACTGAGACAAATTCTCACTATTTATTTAATAACCATCAAAAAGGTTAGACATTCATATGTTTTCGTTTAACCTCTGAAATTAAAATGATATAGGATTTTTCGATAAAAAGACGATGATGTGATTTTAAGTTACTTTCCTGCTTATCAGAATAAATATTAATTCACCACCGTGAATACAATTTATCCTCAACAGCCAGGAGCGCTATTCTGTAACTCATTTCGGAGAGAAATCGGTATCGGTAAGACTCAGTTATCGACAGCTGTCGGTAAGTCGCATGTGCTGCATTCTGTATACCTTTTCACCGACCGATATCGCGAATTCGAGTCGATGAGAATCGGTATGTCTACCGTGATCTAATGAGCCCCACGGTAACCGTTATCGATTTCCGTTGAAAGGAAATTTTCATTATTTGTTGATGTTTGGCTGGATTTGCGGATTATTTAAGTGACTTTTAATATTTGAATAGTAACTATATTGTGTATAGTGTTTAATCTAGTGTTTTATAAGTCTTTCCTATCTTTTACACAAAATTTCCCTTCAGTAAAATTTGAATGTACTGAATCAAATGATCCCTCTGAGCGGTATTATAACGCTGGGTTTTGATAGAACAAGAAACTCCTTTAAAATAATTAATCTGTCCTTATCCTATCCTTGAAACTTGAAAAAAAGAGATATATGTTAACGCCAGATCAATTCTTCAATGCTAACTGACTCTTAATTTCGAGTTTTTGAAGTTGTTAATGTTAATATAAACATGAATTGTATCGTTTATGCTAACAGATAAAAAATATGTCACTATATCACTATCTATTAACTATTATCTAATTATATAACCCTACTTTCCAACGAAACCAAAATATAACCTTTAATCTTCTTCTTCATTTTTTGGGCTATATCCTGAGGAATAATTTACCCAGTTAACCTCTAATCTTCAACGTGAACTTTTGTTTGTTTACAAATTTGACAATTTTTCTCATCGCTCATTGGCCACATGTACCGAATCGAGTGACGTCACTTCTATGCCGATAATTTTTGGTTGCAATTCCGAGCGTCGAAAACAGTGGCATACAGAATAGCGTTATATTAGCCCCGTCGGCAGCGCAACCGATGGCTGTTGTTAACATACCGATACCGACGACTGTTAATGCCGCGTACAGAATAGCGCTCCAGGGCTACAGCTAACGGGTTGGCAAAACTTCAAGACGTTGTCAGATCAACTGGTGAAATTTTCCAGTTTGTTTTGACGTTTATTGACACGCGATCATCGTCTAATATTTACAAGTTTTTTTGGTGCTTTGAAATTCATTGTTCCTTTAAGATTAAAAAAGAAAAAAAAGATTATTCAAGCAGTGTGTAGTTAATAAAATGCCTAAGCAGCTGAACGGTAAATGTCAAGAGATGGTTACATCTTTGTTAAGCTATTTTGAACGAGAATGCCGAAATGGGGGGCCGCTTCTCCCGCTTACTGCTGTTAGAATTGTGAGTAATAGTATTCGCCATTTGTATTCATTATTATTAGGAACTGTCAATCTAGCATCAGATTTACTTTTCTAGTTTTCGTTAAGTGAAGAAAAAAACTACAGCTTGGCAACATCGCAATATTTTGTAACGTCATCGTCTTTTTATCGAAAATAAACTATACAACGGGTAGCATATTGTAGGTCACTTCTTGGTTGAAAATAATAAAACTATGTGATGAAAACCAGAAGTTCAGAGAAAAATGTAAGTATATCCACTTTCTAGTGATGTTCATTTTGTTCGTTCATACCCCGTATGATATTTAATACGTCTGCTGTTCAATGGTAAGCTAAATAAAAATATGGTAAGCACTGGAATATGGTTTTCAATTCTTTCGAGAGAAAAAGATGCATCCAATTCTCGATGCGAATATCGTTCCATTTCCATGTATAGTAGCTTTAAATTTATAGAAAATTGAATTCTTAGCTCCAACCCAGGAACGATGAAACGTTACGTTTCAATATTTTATTTCATATTCCTTGATATCATCAATGTATCCCATATGTCAAGCTTTTAATATGCCTTTCTCGGAAATATCGACAATGGGTACACATATATTTCTATGAAGCTTTTATAGAATAACATTTTGTAGGTGTGTAATATATTACCATGAGCATGCGGAAGTTGTAGGTGTCTGTTTGTAGTTATAACCTTTATATTTCAATATTTCCAAAAAGCACTTTTTTCTCCTTTAACTGGAGGCCGTCTTTAATAAACCCCATACTGATAGAGCTGAGTGGTAGACAGAATTGTCTTCCAAAGAGACTTCTAGAAATAAATTAACCTCATAAAGATGTTATCGAACGCCTATGGTACAGTTGAGGCTGAGCACGCTGCATGTGCGTGACGCAACACCATGACTGACTGACAGATGATCAACTTAGATTTCAAATGGAAGTGAAATATGTACACCATTGAATATAGAATTTGACCTGGCACTAAATTTCCGATCTAATTTCTCATACTTATGATTATAAAATTACAAAATGCTGACAGATTCCGGTGGACCTTCAAGCGCCATCTTGAGAAAACGTTTTTGACCGATAATACGAAGACAACGTACGACAAATTTATAGCCTTGTTAAATCACTGAAAACGATTTGTTCCATATAATCAAAACAATTACAATTCTGACCTCATTTACTTTTAATTCTCGCCTGACTTCCTGCAATGAATTGACTGAAAGAGGGATAAATTTCATCGTTTGTAGTTGAGGTGATTCATTGAATAAGTTTACTAGAAAACGTGTTGGAGATAAGTTTATTTTTATTGAAGTTTTGATGTTCGATCTTGAAATATTATTTTAAACCACAATTGAAACTTTTTTACATCAATAGTAAAAGGAGCTCACTCCTTAGAGTAGATATTTGGACGAATTACGTGAAGATCGTGTGGAAGTAATGATTTTGAGACCAAATCAGACATAAACTACTCATGCAAGAAGAAATATTGTTTATCCCACTTCTATATTTTGGTCTAGAGCTTCCAGGCTTCTGAGAGCGCATTTTATCTGTCCTGGAGCTAGGTCTGTAGCCTAATCAGGATCTTAGTAAACCTGTTCCAGGTAATTGAATGGAGATAAAACGCTTAATGAGAATTATCGACCTACATAGTACATAACCCACTCCACACATGTCAAAATTTTTCGAAATACTGTTGAAATCTAGGCTTATGGTACAACTCACCAATTTTTGCAGAAAGTTCCGAAAGAGATTCAGCATCTGTTGCTATTGTGGTGTCATCAGCGTATACTAAGGTGTAATTGACTTTTGTGTATACCGGACCCAAAGCAGAGCCTTGTGGGACTCCATGACCAACATTACGTAGTTCAGATTTGCTATTATTAATCTTCACCAGAATGTTCCTCTTGTTTAAGTAAAATAGTAGCTAATTTAGAGATCCGAGACTCTATTTATCAGACCTGAACCATTTTTTGGTATTGCGGAAAGCACTGCTAGGTCAGCCATACCTACCTGGGTGGAGAGGAAAACCTACACGTACTGGGCAGATATACCGGGGCTCTCTCACGCAAAGGCGTTCATATACTGCCCTTCGAGTACAGAAAATAAGCAGATCCTGAAATGGAGTGGGAAGAAAATACGCTTTCTGTCGGGACTGCTTACAGGACATTGTCAATTAACTTACCACCTGAAGAGGATGATTCTGGTTCAGACCTTGGACTGTCGGCTCTGTAAGTTTGAGGACGAAACTGCCGAACACATACCATGCTCATGCACAGCTTTGGACGGGGTAAGGTATAATATATTTGGATTTAGTACCTTAGACCATTACCAAATACAACCATGGACTTCGTCAGAACCACAGGCTTGTGGGGAGACTTGTAATCGCAATAGACCTACGAAGGTCGCAGTGGAGGTGGCGAGCCTAACCTAACCTAGGAGTACCTCTCCAAATTCTAATATAATTTTGCTTCTACCATTGAAATTTTAATACAATCATGAGCTTTGGAGATATTTTTTTTCGTTTTCACTCGGCCACCCTGTATGTAGAAAGTATTTCATTAGAATGGCTACCAATATTATCGATACAATTTGTTGGTATTGATGAGACTCTAAAACAACATCGTCTCAATTGTCGTGGGAGGATTGTATTAAAAATTCACTTAAGTAGATTCATTTTTGTGGAAAATATCTCGACAAAAATGAAAAATTTTGTCTCCTTTATCGATATGCAACTCTCAATCACGTACTGCTTTAAGGAGTCGATTTTGAATGCCAAATCTTTAAATACACTTCTACATAAAATTGGATTGTTGAGTTTAACGATTCCCCCGAAAAACCTTGATCTTTTTCACTTCTTCTTATTTTAAAAACATTTTGTTGCCTCTAATTGGTGTATATTTTCCTTTTTTCTTGGAAAAAATCGCATGAAACAGCGGTATTTTTTCAGCTTGTAGGTACAAAAAGTCTCTAGAGGAGCTTTCCTTTAATATTTCGAGGACACACATTTAATCCAGATAATTACCTGTCTTGAAGTGGATTTATTCAGCGACGTTGTTGCGTGGAGTGATATATTGGGTGATTTTATTAATGTCAGACTAAACCAACTTTCGAAGCAACTGCTTACGCATTTGTCCATTCACATCTCACGGCATTTTATAATCACAGTGACTGTGACAAATCAATGTTCCATCACCAGGGTGTTTTACATTTAAAACTATCTCAAAATATCCTTAACTGATTCATGAGAAGGGCGTTGACTTAGTTCCGATGTGATCATTACACTGAAGCAATTTTGAAACGCGGTTAGTACTTAGATGGGTGACCACTTTGGAAATACCTCCGCAGACTCACTATGGAGAGAAGTATATAACATACTAATGAAATCTTAAGCATCCCAAGTTGTCGAACTTGTAAATTAGTTTTAAAGTTTGAGTACTGCTGAAATTTCCCCTTATCGCTATAACTTCATAATCGGAAATTGGTTAACTAAGAGCGGCCCGACTATATGCCGTCTTTCGGACATGATGTAAGACCGATGTGCCGCGTCCATGGATGTTGGGCTAGATGAAGAACCCCACTTCTGGTGGGAACACTAAGGGGTAGTGTGCACCCGGTGATAGCGATTGAAACGTTAACTTTGTTGGTTAACATTTCAGATAATAAAAATGAGCAATAGTCACTTCAGAATTTTGGTTTTTGGTGGAACAGTCCATATATATTTCCTAAAAATAGTGCTTTTGAAAAATTAATAAATTATTCCACTTTTGTGATTTGTGGTGGAATAAACTAGTAGACCAAAAATCAATATTCTGGGGCTACGTTCATAAACTTACTCAGAGTAAGGATAGTTTACTCCGAAGCGTTCATAAATTCACTCTACCAGTATAGAGTATACTCATATAAACGTTCAGAAACCTACCCGGAGTAAACTCTGCATACTCCGCTTTTTAATTGTCATATACTCTGACAGTTATAGTTGAAATAATACCCTTCTTAGTGTGCGTCATCGATTGTTAATGTCTTTCTAACACATTACGTAGGAAAAAATGGAAAAAAGGTAGGTCTGTGATTAATCCTGATCAAAATATCACAATAATGAACCGCTTAAATGTATTACAAAAGTTAACCCTAATCTTTGACTTACAAAAATTTGATTGGTTGATGTTTAGACTTCGCTCAAGATCAAAGCGCAAGAAATGTATATAATTAAGAAAATTGGTAATCAATTCAATATTAGAACTAGTTTTAAAT
>CAJUYG010005851.1:0-13114 GCA_910591675.1 Galerucella calmariensis
AAAAATCCTGCAGTACTTTATTACTAGAATCATCCAAAAACAACGCGCTCACTACAGTATCTATTGCTTTTTTTTGGAACAGTTGGGACAATGGTAAATAATATACAAGATTAGTTGTACCACCCATCGCTTAACATTTTGTCTCGCCTGTGGAGAAACTTTGTACGATCTAATCTTACTATTCACTGCAATACATAATTTATTACAGAATCGTTAATACAAGCCATTGTATCACCCGCACTCTGTCTTACAGTCAGAAATTCCAAGAATTCCAAAAATAATGGGAAGTAACAACCTGATTTTGGTGCAATTTTGACTGTACCAGTTTCTATTAATTCCTTCCCAATCTTACTGACTGTTTACTTGTGAACAGTGACATTCCACTAATATCTCTCATTAGACATAAACGAGATCTATCATCAGTGAATTCCATCTTAAAACTGGCTCATTACATGGTGTCAGAAGTAAAAATATAATGAAATGATGGATACAGTGGAGAATTCACGAGAAGAGTTGAAAACACTTCAATCGTTAGTGCAACTAGAAGTCACGTATCTACAATCGAAGACTCCGTGAATAATTATGAATATTGTAAGTGATGAATTATTGACTTCGACGGAACCAAAAAATTAACTTCTATAGAACTGCAAGGCCTATCTCAGATAAACAACATGGTTTCAGAGACGGTGTTTCCACCCAAGACGCCATACTGAAATTAACTTCAGAAATGTATTCAGCACTAGACAAAAGCCAGCCTGCCCTCTGTGTCTTCCTTGACTTGTCGAAAGCATTCGATACTGTCAGTCACAAACTACTTATTGAATCGCTTGACAATTCTGGCATCAGGGGAAAAGCTCTAGACTTGTTTAGAAGCTATCTTTCGAATAGACCGCAAAAAGTTGAAAACTGTCTATAGCGAATTCGAAACAGTAGAGTATGGAGTACCGCAAGGAACCGTATTAGGACCAATCCTGTTCAATGTTTATTTAAATGTTTTATTTGAGGTCAACACCAAAGGCAAAATAATAACACATGCAGACGATACAGCAATCTTCTACTCAGCTCAAAAATAAAACTCTTCAAAAGAACTAGTGGAAAAAGACATTAAGATGATCAAGTCATGGTTTCAGAGTCGATTGCTGATCATAGACCCCAGTAAAACGTTATTCCTTCCACTTTCCACTAATAAGTCTACTTTACCGTCTTTCACTACCCTACAAATTTCGGATGAATTCTCAATAGAGTCCACACTGGAATTCAAGTACCTTGGTGTGATAATTGACAGCCATCTTAAGTGGAATAAGCATGTGGCACATATTATCAAAAAACTATACTTCTCAATTTAAAGACTGAAACACCTCAGATATATTCTAGATAAAACTCATCTGAAAACAGTATAGCATGCATTGGTAGAGTCGCATATAACATATGGCATAGTAGCTTGGGGAGCAGTCGGAAAAACCTTACTCCATAATTTAATGATAGTTCAGAAAAAACTCATCAAAACCCTATTTTGTGAATCAAGCCGATTCTCTTCAGACCTTCTTTACTCTGAAACTGGGATCTTCGACCCAAGACAGCAATTTTTCCTGAACCTGAATGTCGAACAGCATAAAACTAAATCCACTCTGATAATAAATGAACACCAATATGATACAAGACTGAAACATACCACTCACTTACCTCCACCAGCTTCGAAATCTATTGGGCAGAAGAATTTTAAATTTTCAGGCCCGAAACTTTACGGCCGCCTTCCCCAACACATCTCAGAATTGAATAATATCTACCAATATAAAATAAATTGAAAGACTATATCAAATCAACTTCGCGAATTAACATAGATGAACAAATAGAATGCCCCTTCTTGATATAGTAACTACTTCAGTTGGAGAAAAGTGTTATTTTATTCAATGAATATATGATATACTTATTCTTTTCTTAGGTATATTGTTTTGTGTGTTTTTGTGTGGATGTGTTGTTCGTTTGCATGTCTGTGTGTGTATATATTCCTTACTATAAGTGATAGTGATATTTCAAGAAACTTGTGCTATTGCCATGTTCTTTTACCTCTAATTTTTTATAATTACCATTAATTCTTTATAACTGATATGTACTTTTCATTTCAAATTAATTATGTATAGTACCTATCTATATTTATTACCCTATATCTTTTCAACCTATTCAAGAATTAAATTTCTTAAAGGTTTAGCCATTTTATTGTAGATATTTTAGGTTATTTTATGTATTTATCTTGTAACAGATATTTTGTGCAATAAATCTTATTATTATTATTATTATAGTCAATCAAACTCTCAATAATATTTTTAAAATGCCGTTATACCGACTTCTATGGAATATTTCAGTTTTCGACTTACTTCACGTTTTTATGAAATAATTTTACGGAACTATTATCAGTGTTGCAGCTCAAGAAAAAAATTGAAAAAAAAAAACCAAAAGCAATGACATTTGAACCGGCGACCCCTGTGACATTTCAAGTCTATGATTTATTTTTGACAGTACTTACCAATGAAACAAATGAATAATCTAAGTTTTCAAATATTGTGGAAGAATAATACAACTTGTATAGTCGACTTAAAAGTTTTGTAACTAACACTGGTATTAATAGGCCGATTTACAATCCTGTGCGTTTGAATATTTCTATTGTGAATAGCCCTTATTGATACACTTGTTGGTTAAAAAACAATTGAGAAACCGGAGACGATAACACATTTTCAACGGTGCATAGGTGACATTAACATTGACTTTTTCGTGTTTTCTAGCAACCAATAAATATTTATAATTGGATTAATGTAGCAAAATTGCTTTATGATTATACTCAATATAATTTTATAGTATTTCCAATATATATGAATAAATTTCCCAATCTGATTCCGTTATTGGATATTTTCAGGAATGAAATTCCAATTTAAAAGCCACTTTCTTGAAATGAAATTTCCCATAAACATAGTTTAAGTTCGACTAAATTTCTAGTAAATAAAATATTCACCATAAACTCAAATCTGAACTGAAATCTCGGTAATAATTTATTTGTTATTGTACTAGTTTATTTACAAAAATTGAATGATTTGTCCGAATTCTTGTTTCGAAATCTCATAAAAATAAACTCGTCTGGATATTTTTCTTAGTTTAATGTCTTTGACAGACCTTCAATATTATTATTTGAAATTTTACGATTGAATTTACTGACAACGTTTAGATAATGAATTTGTTATAACAGGGCCGTTTTGTTCCGAGGAAGATTCTATAAGTGTTAAATACTCCATATCGGTTTCCATAAAATGATACAATCGAGCCTCAAATGAGCTCATTATATAACATATCTGTTGTTATTTGTCGCTGGCATAAAGTTTAGTTTCCAGATATCCCCATAAAAAAAGTCTAGGGGAAATAGATCGGGTGACCTGAGTATACATTTCAATATTGGACCTCGTCCACTTATCCACCGAGCAGGAAATGATTCGTTTTAAAACTGTCTACCTCAAGATGTTAACGCTAACAGAGCTTGTGACATAGTATCATCACTCACTAGTATTCGTGTTATTTCGGCATCAAAAGATTATTTGAGTCACTGTAGATAAGACTCACCATTTGAGTTTTCCTCAATTAAATATGGTTACTGAAAATGCCACACCAGACGTTTAATTTTTGTGCTGTTTGACTATGAAACTCCCGCATTACGTGTGGGTCATTCCCAACTAGCAAAAATAATTTGAAAATGCTGTAGTCAGTCTATCCTTTGAAAGGGGTGTAGTGCGTGTCAAACCACGTCTTGTCGAGGTACATTATTGGGTGATCCTCAAACTGGTATTTTCCCATTGATATTTGCAATACTAATTGTCTCTTGTCAACTTTAAACCCATTGCAGACAGAGCTCGCCAAAGAATAGCTAGGCTACAGTGGATTTAATAAGTTTCGTCATCGTACATTGCGTGGATTTTCCGCCCTATAAAATGTTTTTCCCAGTCGTCTAGACTTTTTGTGATACCGGAATCTCTTTTTCATGATTTGAAGGGACTTCCAACAATTCGTCCAGCTGAAGTAAAGCGCATCTTCGTTAAATCAATGGGTACCTTCACTTACTGCAGTACCTGCGTTTTATCCTCGTTGAAGAGAGGGGCTATCGAGTTATGTACTTTTTTTACAATGATTTTCGCGTCACAAAATGAGTTATTTTTTATTCACAAACCACTGGAAGAAGCACTATTACTTTTTATCCACGGTCGCCACATACTGCCTATTTCGTACGTTGGGGTATATCTGCTATAAATGTCTGTAATGATAATACATATGAATGTTTTGAAATTATTGCACGCTGTGGCACAAGCAAACACTTCCAATGAACCACAAAGACATAATGTGAAGTGTAAGCTGAAATCATTTCTAATCTCTTTCCGAGAGACAAAATTACCTGCTTTCATAGTATTGTAGTGTGGAGGACATTTTCCCATATTTACAGTATTCTAATTTTTTTTATCGGGCTTCATATAATATATAAATATTATAACTGGAAATTATTATAATACAATCCTGTCCTTCAACATTTATGATAGGCATTCCCGGGTTTTACAACTGAAGGGTCTAATTGGTTTCATGATAATCAACGAAGAAATAAAACAATATATTTTTTTTCAAATCTACATCATATTTGAACCTATGTTCAACTTAAAGTTGTGAAGCGTTTCGCTACTACAGTAGCTTTCTCAAACAAGTAGTGATATAATGAAAATTTTTTAATTCATACAGTGAATTTTCACAGATATTGACAAAAGTATTATAATCTATTTACATGAAAATAAAAAGCAAGGAGTGTATAAATATGGGATTAACTGGAGTATTCAAAAAGTTTACCTGTAGATTCATTCACAACAATCTCACCGGAACATTTCTAGGTAAAAAGGCTTAATAAGAAAGACTTGTTGATATCTACTTGGTCGTTAAGAATAATATATGAATATTGGTTTTAATTTATCTCAAGAGCTTCTAAAAGGTTCAAAGGTTTGAATCAAAAGTGTGTTGGTTTGCTAATAAATGATTTGAGTAGTTGGAGTCTGATTTTCGATTGTTATAGCTACGTTTGTGTTCTGAAATTCTAGTTGTGAAACTTTTGTCAATATTCGTGAAAATTCAGTATTGAGGCACTGTATAAATTTCTTATTATGCCACTGTGGCGATTGTTTAGAATCAATATAAAATTAAAAGTGAGTGACAGTAGTGATAAGAATTGATATTTTTGACGTATATAAAAATTTAAGAGATTTTTTTTCATTATTTTTTTTTAACCAAATACTACATTATATTTCCCAAATAATTCACCTATAAAAAATAATCTTCGATCACAACATGAATTTATAGGACCCGTTATAGATTTTTCGACTATTTCCAGGTGGTGAGTTATCCCAAGAATTTGGCGGTCGGAACGAATGTCGCTGCATGGAATAAATTCAACAGTACGTCCAATCCAAGCCCGTGTTTGAAGAGTTATTCTTGTAGTTACCCGCCTTAGAGAGGGCCTTGCTGAATTACTGACAAGTTGGAAAAAACGAAGTGGGTACAAAATATAAGTGCAGATACGGTGATTCACGCTCTTTTGGATTGTTGGATATCTCGTTTTGGTTTTACTCAAACTATAACCTCAGACCGTGGAGCTCAATTAACTTCTCATGTTTTCAAAAATTTCGTAAAGTTTTTTGGAATTCGACATAACCTCACTACAAGCTGGCATTCTGCTGCGAATGGTTTAGTTGAACGTTTACATCGTCACTTGAAAGCTGCAATAATGGCTCATTCTGACATCGACTGGGTTCATGCTTTGCCCCTCGTATTACTTGGAATTCGTAAAGCTTTTAAAGAAGATACCAAGGCTACTTCCTCTGAGATGGTATATGGAGAAACTCTACGTTTACCTTTTGAACTTTTCTCTTCAAACCCCGTAAACAAGAATCTCGACGATACGAGCAGCTTTCTCTCAAGCTTAAGAGAATTCATGTCACGTTTACGACACACTCCAGCATCAAGACATTGTCAACCTGGCGTTTTGGTTTTTAAGGAACTCTCGAAATGCAGTCATGTTTTCTTGAAAGAAGGACCCATTCTCAAAGCACTTCAACCACCATACACTGGTCCATACGAAATCATTGATCGAGACGAAAAGACGATGACACTCTTGATACGCAGTAAACATACTAAAGTGTCGATCTATCGAGTGAAACCTGCATTTATTTTACAAGATGAAGCTTTAACACCCGTTCCTGTTCCTGTTCCAAAACATGTTCCTGTTTCCCCTCCTCCTGTTGTACCGGTACCTGAAGAGCCCATTCCTGCTCCCGAATATACAACGCGATCATGCAGAAGAGTAAGATTTAGAAAAACTTTGAATTTGTAACCAAATTCTCTGCCAAGGGGGGTAGTGTGGCGATAGTTGAGAATCAATATAAAATTAAAAGTGAGTGACAGTAGTGAGGAGAATTGATATTTTTGACGTATATAAATTTAATAGATTTTGGAGTATTTGTCAACGAGTCAGTTATACATTCAATAGTTCATTTAAAAACCAGGAGGAATAATTTGAAAAGCCTTACCCACACCACTAAAAGTTACCAGATTAGTTACTAAAGGGTCTGTTCCGAAAACGTAGTCAACAGTCGTGTTCCAAATATATTAAATATGCCTTGATAGCAAAGATATTAGTCATAAGTCGATTTCTGCTTTGATCTGCAGTATATTTTTCAGATGTACCTACGCATTAAACAAAATGTAAGACTTTTTCCTGTTTCGTTTCTTATTCAAACATAAGAAGATTCAGATTCACATCGACAACCAACAAATTATGGTCATTGTTGATGATGGAGAATTACAGATAGTCAAGTTACTTTAATTATATTTATTACAATTAAATTGAAAAGAATATGACAATTGATAATATGTTCTGGCAATAACAATACTACAAAATTAATAGCATTGTAGAGCAATATGCAGTATTAATTTAAACATTTCCAACAGTTATCTTTATGTTGCCGTAAAGTGTAATAAACCACTTTTCAAATACTTCTGAGATACCTTCTTCCTTCTTTTTAACTTCAAAAACCAATAATGTATTTTCTACCAAACCCATTCTTTTCTATATTGTTTTATATCTTCCATGGCATGTTCTTCCAATGAACTTTGACGATTTCTTTTTCAAATATGTATATAACAAATAAATAGTACCTACATTTGACTCGTCAAAAGGTGACCCAGATGAATTTATTTTGTTTCAAGAAAGTCTGAACGTTTCTTTGAAGGCTGCAAAATTTCGTCCAGCACAGATAACATTTTTGTTCTTCGAACGACATTTTTTATTCACTCATCACAATTTTTCAAAAGTCCTGGTATTCCACCAATATTTTCTACTTCAGTATTCCCTTAATACTCGCTAAACTGACTTTACTACTTAAAAAAAATGTAAAGTAATGATGTACCCTGCTTGAGAATACTTTTGGTTTTTCATCCAATATTTATTTATTTATCTGCCAGAACTATCAAAAATGAAAACTATCAGTTGATGTCAATATTAAAAAGTGTTGTGTGAAACTGAGCTGAATCTGACCAATCAGAGGTCTAAAGAATTGCCAACTTAAATTCAAATCACTCCTCCTAGTTTTTAAATGAGGTATAATAGCATAATAGTGTTAATAAATATAAATAGGTAATATCAACCACCATCTATTACCTATACCACCACTCGTTTAAAAAAGCTACTGTGTTAGCGAAACGCGACACAACTTGGACATAGGTTCAAATTTAATGTGAATTTAAACAAAATAAGTTGTTTTATTCCATCGTTCAGTATTGATCTCCATCAAGTAAAAGCCTCATCTTCACAATTTATCATAATCGTTCAGCCAATACCATTTAGCATGAAACTTACTATACTTGGATATCCATGTGAAGCTAAAACCACAAGTAACGTAAAGAGGAAATATATTGATAACCTGGAAGTTTCTTGGTTTTCGAGAACAATACTTCTCGATTTACAGCCTACATAATACAATTTAATTAACATTAGAATGAGTATTTCATTCGAGAATTTTGCATTTAAACTCTTTTTAAAACAAAATCATGAATTAATTTCACTAAGTAGTCGCGTATTCGTGATTGCAGATTATAGGTGAATAATTATAATTGGTATAGATCCTACAAAGTCGGTCAATATTCCGTCCGCATGCCTAATTGGTGGTTTGACTTGGAATGGATTGTTTCAATTAAAATTACTCACAAATTATTGAATCAGGTACTGGAAAGTTTTTCAAGTCTTTGTATTCTCCACTATAAATTAGTGGTAGTTCCTAGAAATTCTAATATCGAACTTTGTTGGAAACAGCGCAACTGTTTTTTCTCCATTAGTATGTGATAGCTATATTTGTGATACTCACTTACATAATGTTTAATGTAACATATTATAATCCATTCATTCACAAACCTGTAGCCAACTAGGTCGGATTTGGTATGTTATAGAGAAATCAATCATATATTATGTATGGTCTTAAACCGTTCTCTATCAATCTAAAACAAAGGAATTCAACAAATATAGCCACATAAAGTATAGCAATGAAATTGAAATTTTTATGGTGCACTTCAGTTTCATTAAATTTATTGAAAAATTGAAATGATTTGATTGTACATAAAACAGAATTCCTAAGTGATCAGTTTAAATGTTTTGTCTGAGATTGACGAACAAAAGAGATTTCGTGACGAATTGTATTACCAATGGAAGTATTTTATTCTTTGTTGAGACACAGAACTGATTGTCTTGGAACATTTATTCTTATCGTAAATGCATCGACAATAAAAAAGAATAGTATTGAGCGAATATGATATTTGTATCAAACTATACAGTGAGAACGTTTTGGTGGGAATAAATTCAATATTTTTTTTTATTGGTGAACCATTTTACCTATTTAAAGCACGCCTCAGCGTGTTTGAATCGAACTTTAAAAAACGCGCGTGTTTTAAAGTTACCGTGGCTCGAGAAACGAAGTCTAAATCTATGGTCTAAATCATAGATAAAAAAATACGTATGGATGAGAAACTTACCCGTGGCGCACTCTATTTGTACGGGTGGCGCCACCTTGAGAGTCCCGTCAGTACCTCTAACACAAATCAGATGGTTGAGAACTTCGCTAACATCCGAAAAAGAAGATTCCTCTAATTTTACAGTTTTTGGCGGCATATTCCAAATAACTGTAATTTTACTCTCATTGCAAAATGACATTTATGGTTCACTTTTTGATATTTCATTTAAAGTTACTCAACATTAGATTGATATTACAATAATAACAATCAAATGGTCAAGTAAAATTAAATGAAATGTCAAAAAATGGACCATATAATGCCTGAAGTGAGAAAAATAAAGCAATAATCAACAAGCTTATATATTTTATTGAATAAAAAAAGTATACAATAAATGGAACGTTTTTTCACACATTTCAATGACAAATATGATTGAGAAGAATAAATATTAGGAATACTCATCACACACACCAATAAGCAAAATAGTTTCTAAAAACAAAAACTGGACAAACTCACGATAGACGTCAGGCAGTTGTCAGGTTAGGTTAGGATCATAGATAACACATTAGGATGTCAGCGCAGATATAATATGTGGAAGAATCAGCAACTACCACTAACGGCGTTACAGTTCTCACTGAATTGGAAATTTTAGTACTAGTACCACTCCCTATGTGGCAGCACCCTCACGCCTGCAGAGATCCCCTACCCTGGTCTAAATCATGTCTAAATGAGCATTTTTTTATTATTGATCTGACAGGAGTAGTTTGTAACGTCAAAGCTTTTATTCGAGTAATATTTAACAATGTTAAATCTATAAATTAAAATGGAAAGTGCCGTTGGTACTGTTTGATATATTAATATTTCGATTGTTCAAATCTTAGGAAATGGTATTTAAATTAATACTATTGACATTCACAGAACTCAATAAGGTTGAACTTCCATCAAAATACAAATAAGTTTATGTTTTTCTCATTTCTATGACAACGCAAGGTATACATCATATACATCACGAATTCGACCACTTGACATTTAGTTCTTATTTCCATCTATGATTTCCATTTCTTGTCGTTGTAGTAGTTATAGACCAGTATTTATAATTCCAAAGTGCACCAATGAAAAAATAGCGTAAAGTATTCGTGGATAACTGGTCTTTAAAACACTTGCTCCATTTCGAGCACTCCGCCTTCGCCGTCGTGATCGAAAAATCGCGCGTGTTTTCAAGACCTTAATATCCACTTATACTTTACTATACTATTTCTGTCTAAGGCTATTATAACAAAACGCTTGCATTGGATGTATAGTTTTTTTCACGATTTAAGTAACTGACTTGACATGACTTAGGCTTGAGATGCAATAAAACCATGAAACGCATCAGAGGCGTTTCACTACAGTGCTAGCTCGATGTTCATATATTTAGAAATTTCGGGAAATACAAAATAAAAAATTTTTCAACGCTCAACTTCTCATGAATATAACTATGGTCACAGTCCCGATAATTAACATAGATAATTAATAAATCCAAGCAAAAGTCTTGAAAAGCCATATCTAGACCAAACAAATAAGTACTGCTTAGTGTGGTGAGTAACCAGATCAACGCACTCGATAGCTGTGTTAACAAAAAATCTTTGCGCATTAACATAGCAATCACGTGAATGTCACAAACTGAAGTTTGGCAACTTCACCTTATAAATTGAATAGATGAGGATTTTCCTTGATGATGGAATGAAACAATTCAATTTGTTGAAATCTACATTATATTAAAATTGAAGTTGTGACGCGTTTCACCAACACAGTGGCTTCCTCAAACGAGTGGAGGTATAATAAAAAATTTTTAATTTATACAGTGCTTTAATACTGAATTTCACGAATATTGACAATTTTAATCTATTTACATGGAAATAAAAAGCAAAAAGTGTCTAAATATGGGATTAACTGGAGTATTTAACAAGTTCACCTGGAAATTCATTCACATCAATCTCACCGCAACCTTTCTAGGTAAAAAGCTTCAATAAGGGGGAATTGTTGATATCTATTTGGTCGTTGGGAAGATTATCTGAAGATTTGTTTTTATTTATCTCAAGAGCTTCTAGGAGATTTGATTTCAGGAATTGAGGTTCTATATGCAAAATTTCAAAGTTTAAATCGAAAGTGTGTTGGTTTGCTAATAAATTATTTCAGTAGTTGGAATCTGATTTTTGGTTGTCACAGCTACGTTTGTGTTCTGAAATTCTAGCCGAAAAATTCTTAAAAGTTCTACCCATATAAATTTTATCACAGTTGTCATCACCACATTTTTATTTATCAATCCTGATTTGTTTGATTTTAAAGATTTAGATTTGTTGTTTTTAAAGAATTTAGATGAATTGTTATCGGTTTAGAAACAAATATCCGAGTCTAAGGTTTCTTAGAATGATTTGCTTTAAGGATGGTATTCCAAAGTATGTTAAGCTTTTGAACTAATTATTTTTGTTTTTATCAGGAGGAAATACTTGTTCCAGAGTATGTTTGAGTATCTTTTTATTTATGATATTGTCTACTTGGATCGTAATTATTACTTTACCTTATTTTAAACTATACTATCAGCTGACACCGCTTCGCTAGGCTCGCTCGTACATATGTTTTGGCTGCTGAAGCTCATTTTATGCACTTATGACACAATATATTATTGCGGTCCATATCTTAGAATTTCACCTTGTCCAAGGTTCTTCATAGAGGAGCGAAATCAGAGCTTGAAGTTGTTCTGTATAACTGAAATAAGCCCGTAGATTTTGTAGGGAACACAATTTTCACACCATTCCATGTAAGTCAGCGAACGACAAACTTTTTTAAAAGTGAGAGCAAATTGAGACAAAATATCAAAATAATTTTTCAAAAAGAAAATGTCAGAAGGTATTCTTACTTATTAGACAGAACGAGCAAATTCCTTTTTCTTACAATGTAGCTCTTCTTCGGGCCTATAGCCTATTTTCCGTTTTAAGTATCTCCTTGTCATTTGCACATCTAAAGTCACTAGCAAAATTTGTCTAGCTGTACAATACCATAAATCATAGTAAACGTCTTCACACTTAAGTGGCTTGTACTGTATATTGTATACTAAATGTAATATTAGTGGAACAACTTGGTAGAATTTCTTGTATCAAATGCAAATTAATAATTTCTACAAGGTTTTGAAGAATTACAAGAATATTTGTTATTTTTTTATTTTTTTTTAAATTAAATAAGTTTATTCATCATCATCAAAATAAATTACAAAAAATAACAAAATTATAAAACATCTGTATTATATCCAATGATATGTTGAGAATAAACAAATAAATAAATAAAATATGCGCATGCAATACATATACATTTCCTGTAGACCTAGAAGTATAAACTTCTGTATGTGTCTAATAACTTTTTTTTTCTTTTATATTTTACACAGTTAAATAATAAACCTATTCCACTGAGATATCTGAAATGAGCGTGTAATGCATGTACCTATACCTATTGTACCTATTGAAAAAATTTTCTTATATTTTATACGTTAAAAATAATGGCACTATTGAACTAAAATATCTAAAATCTAACGTACAATTTTTTGACAATATTTAAAAATTGAAAAGTTGAATCACTTTTTATCACAGTTTGTTTTGAGGTATTAAATAAGAATGTTTTCAAATGTTTCCAAGCTTCTGACAACATATTTTCTACATTGTTTCTTAAATGAATTCAATTTGCTTATACTTCTGATATCAACGGGTAATAAATTATAAAATTCAGGTGCTAGGTAGTCAATAAATTTCAAGTTCATAGTTGTATTGCTTCGTGGAATTTTCAACCGTTTGTTGTTGTTTGATCTGGTACAATATTGATGACCTACAATTTTTTTAATTTATCTGATTCATGAAAATAATAACAGGACAAAAGGATATAAAGACAACTCACATCACATATACTCTCATTGTATAATAAGTTGGTGTGATACAATCTGTTTTTGTTGAAAATCACCTTTAGGATATCATTTTGTATTACCTATATTGGTTTTATGTCACTTTTGTATGTTCCT
>CAJUYG010005852.1:0-13113 GCA_910591675.1 Galerucella calmariensis
TATACAAAGTTTCAAGCTGATACCAGCGATTATCGCGCTAAACTCTAAATCACCTGGACTAAACATCGTATACGCAATAATAGAATGGTATTTCCCATGTACCATCAGTTTTGTGTCCGTTCTTCCCCCAGAATCCTAATATCTCAATCACGAGTAGATTCCAGATTGAACTCGACACTTGGAGCAACCTATAGCTACCAGGGTATCCTCTAAAGAAGTACCATATAACATTATTCTTCCTCTAGGCATGAGGTCAATCCATCTATATCTATGGACTAGTAGTTTTTCTAGACCTATCTTGGACCGCGGAAGCAATAACTTTGATTCATTACTATTTGGGCTATTATTCCGATTGTACGTTTGTCTTTTATACTCCTAAAATACCTTTGAAAAAGCTTCCAACTGTTGAAAGATGCAAATGATACTTATTTGAAAAGTCGTTCGTTGTCGTGAAATGTCATCAAACCAATTTATTGTTTATAGAATGATGTTTTAATGAATAAAGTAAACTTTCAAACCATCACCGCGTTTTCCATAGAATGTTTTTCTTAGAGATTCTATTTATTCAACTTAGTTGTTATTTAAAACTTCTTCAGACAATAAATGTCTGCTATCGGTTAGTCCAAAGTAATTTGTTATGTATTTGTAATTTATATGTAAAACTTTTGATGTTTTAATTCGATTTTTTAATGTCTCATTAATGTTAACAGTCTTTCTTTACGACCAATTATAAAGTTTTTGCATTTTAATTTGTTTTCAACAAAATGAATATTGTTTTGTAATTTTGAAGTGGGTATTATAAATACATTGATATTGATTGTTTTAATGGGTAGACTTGTATAATTAATCAAATAATTGTTTAAACATGTTTTAATTACTTTTTAATGTTTTTTTTCTCAGCATTGGGTTATTCTTTGATATCTTTATCAATTAAAAATACAATTTATTGATATGGATAGTATTTTTATGTGAAAGTACATCATCTGAAACAGACAAATATTCAGTATCCATTTGTTATATTATCAATTATGGAGTTTATTATTTTTGCATAAAATAATCACCTATAAAAAAGGGTTTCAGAGTTTAGTCAGTACTGGAATTAATTAAATACCTTTTTCAATATTAATTTGCTGCTGCTCACCTTTTATCTCACAATAATTTTCAAGAGACCTTTGACCTTCCCACCTTAATATTGTGCTCTAAAGGTTATAAAATAGATCTGGAGAAGCTTGAAAAGGTAAAGTCAAAATCAAATGAAACGCACAACTAGATTAAGTTGAGACTACATTATTTAAACATCTGCTATCCTCATCAAACAGATTTAGGTTTTTTAGGTCACAATTGAAGTATTTCTAAAACATTTTAGCGAAGGCTCACCACAAATCATTGAAACTAATTGAATTTTTATGAATTTTGGTATTTGTCTTGTGCGTTTTATTTGACTTGACACGACATGATCCTCCATTTTGTTCTATTCTTTGTTATAGGGGTCACTTGTTGAGACTAAATTTGGATTTTGTGTTGAAGATCACCCAGTTTAATCTCAAGCTGTTATTGAAACGCATATATCGTAGTATTCATTATGTTTTGTGTTCTGCTGCTACTCCTCCCTGTGGACATCCTCTGGTAGTGCAGATGGAGACAATGTCTTTGCTCGTCCTCGTCTCTGCTATTCCTGTGGTGAGCAGTTCCGACATCCATTTGAATGTTGTGCTGTCTACACCTCTTCTGTTTAATGCTCTTTTGACAGCCTCATGTGGAGTATTGTCAAAAGCTCCTTCTATGTCCAAAAATGCTCATACTACAGTTTATTGGTTGTCTAGAGCACCTCGGATATAATCCGTCAGTTGTACCAGTGCAGTCTCCGTAGAAATAACGCGAACGCCAATATTTTACTATTTCAATTTATGGCGGATGAAAGCGTGCATTCGCCATTTTAAATATAAAAACCATTCACAGATAGGCTCTGTGCATAGGTCATCCAGTTTCCATCCGTCTTTATTATCTCCACAAACAAACCTATACAAAATAAGAATATTATGTCGTGGGAAATTTCTACAATATTTCAAAAACTCGAGAAGAAACTTATCATTTGGAAGAAAGCTTGTTTTGGATGAATTTCTCTGTAATTTTTTCCTATCGAAATTGCTACTCATCATTTATGTCATTCTTTTTTTAATTTCTTGGGAAATTGAACCACAATATTTTTAAATTCTTTATTTCAACGTTTCGGTAGCGTTCCAGCTACCGTTGTCAAGAAAAAATGAGTAGAAATTAATTTTTATCCCTAGCTGACACAACAGAAAAAATTTGACAACTAGACAATCAAAAATTATTTTCAAGTTTAAGACTGCAAAATTTTGTTATCAAATTTTTATTAAGGTCCATTCATAGTAGATCATATCTGTGGCAAAATGTGAAATGAAATATTTCATTTTATGACATTCCAACGATATGATAGTCTACTAGAAATGGATCCAGTGAAGTGCACGTTCCAGGAACGGTTTTTATTGGGATAGCGCGTTTTTTTCGCTTATATTGGAAATGTTGTTAATAAAACGCGTTTCTTGATAGTTTTTTTGTGTATGAATATTTAATTTTTTGAAATATGTATACTCAGTTTTGTGATTTTGTGTATTGAAATGTTTATCGATTAACAACTATTCAAATTATAAATCATAAGAAAACCTGGATAAAAACTTATAATGCCATCCTGATAACGCAGGTAATTGATTATTGGAAATTTCTCTTTCTAACATTGGTAACCAAATTTGACTACATTCGGCTGAAATACTAGCTACACATTTATCTGCATTTAGTTGTATTAAAGCACTTTCTTTGATTTTCCGTCTTTTATTATTGGGTTCTTTTAATATTATTTTTGATGAATCCCATTGAATTTGATGACCCTCTTCCCAAGCATGTTTGCAAATAGCTGACTTAAAGAATTTATGGTTTATCCTTTAAAACGTATCCTTGTACTTTTAGTTCAAGCGTCGGAAAGTAACGGTGTAGAAAATTAGTAGGAATCGAGGAGGGGTATAGTGGAAATGAAAGGTCGCATCATTTTATTACGCGTTGTGTTGCTCTACGTCTAGACTTTTCAAAACCGTTCTAAAATTTGAAATCGTATTATCGATAACGCATTGAAATTAATCGTGCAAAACTTGCATCTTTTAGAAGTGGTGAAGAAATGAATTTTCAAAAAAATGGCTCTTTTCCTGTGTGTTTCTAGTTATCCGATCAAGTCAAAATACTATGAAAAGTACCAACGAGTTTATAAAAAGTTATAAAAATTATATTCCTGAGACTTTTAATACGTGCCCAATTTGTATATTAACTTTATCAATATTTTTAATGTCTACGTATACAAAAATTTTATAGCTACCAAAAATAATTCGTATGATTGACAACCTCGAACCAAACTTCCGGCATCAAAAGTATTAACATATTTTGATCGAAATATGTCATAGACGTCAATTAGTCAACCTGCCCAGCGGACATGTTTCGTAATTAATATTTAGTATTGATTGCAAACTTCAAAATTGTGAACCGCAATATCTGGGGTAGGATTTAATTCATATGCACGTCCAATAAAAGCGCTTCATTCCACTGATCAAATATTTACGTTGGTTTATATATTATGGAGAAGGTTTTTCTAAAAATGAAATGTAGATTTTTCACATGAAAATAATTTTTTTTCTTTTTATTAGAACTTAAGTGCCTCGACAACTATATATATTATAAATACACACACTATCTTAAAACATAAAATTAGTAAAATACTCGGTAAAATATCAATCTAGTTTATATTTTGTGGTAGAGGTTAGTTGATTTAAGGAATTTCAATGTCTGGGATTTCAGCAGTGCAGTTTAAAAGCTCTATCAGGTTTGGTCTTAGGTCTGGGCGCTTGTATGTAATGGTGTATTCCTGGCAGTCTGTGAGAATATGTTTAATTGTCAAAGCACTATTGCAGTGACGGCAGACAGGAAGGTTTTCAGAAGACATCAAGTAACTATGTGTGTATCTGGTATGGTTGATCCGCAATCGTCTAATGACAGTAGCTTCTCTTCTGGTAAGGAAATCGAGGGAGAGACAGCCAAAAATTTTGCCAGGACTCCTTGACGGACTTTTTGAATAATAGTTTTATGTCATCTGGGAGCTGGAACGTTGTTGTGGTGATGGAAGAAGAGGCTTCTTCAGCATGGTGGTCAGCATTTTCATTGCCAGTAATTCCAATGTGAGATGGGAGCCAGATAAGACAGAGTTTGATAGATGTCATGGATTTTTTGAACTATTGGATGGTCAGTGAAGATAGAATTGAGTGAATTAATTGAGGAAAGTGAATCGGTACAAATGGCAACGCGCTTGTCAGGAGGAGAGATTCGCTTGAAATAATAATGCTAATAATGCTTGAATAATTAATGCTCATCGTCAATTGAGTATATTGATTAAGTTGAAATTCAAAAAAATTTAATAAAGACCTTATTAAGTGAACCATAACCATTCTTGCAGTTGCAAAATTTTATTTTAGTAATTTCTCTTAATATGGTGGTGGTATTATTGTTATTGTCGTCCATTTTCATATAATGTTTGTACATTCATAGTTTTCTTGTTGAAATACTTCCGATTTGATTTGAATTTGAGAGATTCTCTCGTGTTTAACTGGAAGTATTTTTCCAAATAGAAGGTGTTTTTTAGAAAGAGGATATTCATCAAAACCAATGGATGAGTGTAGTGCGAACAGCTAAGGGCTTTGCGCTCTCCGCCCTTTGATTCAAAGACACTCTTGTGTATAAAAAATGTTCAGGATAAAAGTTGTAGTTAATTTCAAACCAACAAGAAGCGAGATATTTGATTTTTTTCATCTTTGATATCTCAAGACGCGGACACGGGATTTTATGAGATTTTTTAGACAACTTTAAGAACGACAAAATAGAGATTTATATATAAAAAGCTAGTTCCATTGTATGTATCATAAACTTTGAAATATGAACGCGGAAAACTATTTATCGGACACGATATTTGTTGCTTAGCAACTTGCCTAGCAGCCGATGCAAAAATGAAATTCTGTACAAAATGTGCTTGTTTATGATTGAAATTACGGTTATAAAATAGTTATTTACGTAGCTAGTTATGAAAAGTGCGATATTGTTCAATTAGCGTAATATTTGCCAAAACGAGCGCTAGCGAGTTTTGCAAATTACGCGAGTTGAACAATGTCGCTCTCTTCATAACGTGTTTACGTACAAAGTTTTATCCATTTCCGCGCTTTTATAATATTTAATAAAATTTTCAATTAGAATGAAAATATTAAGGTAGAATCAAATGGTGTTATGGAAGTGTTACTATGGAAGCAGGTCTTGGAGTATTGTTACTATGGAAGCAAACAACGATTTTTCAAATTAAGTCAAAACAAGTCAGAAATAATTACTTGAAATGTCTTCAGGTAGCGAATCAGACATTCCATTTGAAGTAAGAGAGTCTGCAAATGCTGCAGTGGGTAGTTTAATACCCGAAAAATCAAGAAGTAGATACGCCCTGGCCTACCAAAAATTTGAAAAATGGTGCGATTTGAAAAATATAAAGAGCATCAACGAAAAGGTACTACTTGCTTATTTTGAAAATTTAAAAACATTAAAGGCGTCGACTTTGTGGACTACATATTCAATGTTGAGATCTGAGCTCACCGTGCGCAAAAATGTCGATATCAAGAAGTACACTAAGCTTTTGGCTTGGCTGAAGAGACGGTCAGCAGGATACCATGCAAAAAAATCGGAGATTTTGACGAAGGAGGATGTAGGAAGATTTATAAAAGAGATATGTTTATAATTTATTATTAAATAAATCTATTCCTTAGGTCGCAATGATAATAGGGATTGCTGGAGCCTGCAGGAAGGCTGAACTGACGTCCCTACGAGGAGACGTATTTGATGAAGGCACCTTTTTTAAAATAACAATTCCAGAAAGCAAAACACACGTTATTCGCGAATTTGTGGTCACTGCTGGAAATATTGCTGGTGTCAATCTTGTTGACCTCATCAAAAAGTATAGAAATATTAGACCTCCTGCTGTAAAGCACGACAGATTTTTTGTGCGATATTATAATGGAAAATGTGGCATACAACCCGTGGGCATGAATACCATTGGAAAATTACCAGCAAAGATTGCTCAGTACTTGGGTCTACCTAATGTTAAAGGATATACAGAACATTGTTTCAGACGCTCGTCAGCGTCTCTCCTGGCAGACTCAGGAGCGGACATTCTGAAAATAAAGCGACACGGAGGATGGAAATCCAAGAGTGTAGCCGAAGGCTATGTTGAAAGCTCATTAGAAAATAAAAGAAGGATTTCAGAAAACATTCTGGGCCAGGACCCTGGCACACAGATATCTTAGCTTCAAATGAAATTAACATTAGACAAGAAGTTCAAGAGAATATTCACCCAGAAAATGGACTAACTTTGAATAGCTGTGTCCTCAATAATGTTGTTTTGTTTATACATCTTAAAATTTTATTGAATTGGAATAATGAGTTGAAATAATAAAATAATTGTCAGTTTTTACAGTAAAAAATGAATTATTTTTTGAAACTGAAACAGTTACGTAAAGTTTTTACATAACTACTTTTCATAACTGTTATATGAAGGTTATGAAAAATGTGACGTTACCTAACGTCAAGGAGTGACGTAAAGTGTCACATTTGATAGCGGAATTAGATAAAGAACATTTATCGAGGTTGTCGTAGAAAACAACAATTTTGAATTTATATTATAATAATTTGAAATAATGATATATTTTTGAAATACTATTATCCTCACAAAAATTATCTCTGAAATCCAAAGTTTATTGAATAATATGTCACTTATGACCCATTTTCGCTGTGAAATTATGTCGCTCGACGAGAGAGTTGAGAGAGTTGAATTAATAAACATTTTCATCGTCAACCATAACAGTAAACTATCCCACTTACACCCCATTCTCTCAAGGATCTCACAAGATAGTGTCCTTGACCCAATATTCAACTTTTATGTGCAAGGGAATCACTAACTATATTCGCAATTACAGAAACGAAATCGTAGTAAAGCAGACAACATTTTTGTTAGACAAATTCATTGTCTAAAGCTAAAGTAGTAAAAAAGTCTGATCATTTTTTCCTATTCAACATATTATGGGATGAAGAAGTTTGTCACGTTCAATATTGGAGTTGAAATTAGTTCAATTACATAGCCAAGGTCGATAGATAGTCCGCCAGCTGCAATTCTTCTTCCAGTCCCGTGAAAAAACTGTTGTGACTATCATAAAATCCCTGAATTCGGAATTAGACTCGCAGAATATGTTGGGCGGCCACTGCATTTTTTGGAGGTAAAAAGGCTAGCTGTGAAGTTGGCTATATGAAAAATTTTGAAAAACTATCACCAAGTATTTGTCCATGGGGCCTTAAGTGAAGAAAGGGGTGATAGAATAATTGACCTGCTGAATTGAGGTCCTTAGGTCCAGAATCTACATGGTTGTAAATTTTGACAGCCTCCTATAAACCCAAAGCTTGACAATAGATCGCAGATATTTTATACCAACCTCCGATTTTATGTGTGAACAGAAGGTTCCGTTTGGCAAAGTTGAACTACCTGGGTTAGCGGAACGTGTTCTTAGAGCTCATGACTCAAATATTCAAGGAGTTTCATGCTTTGGCTGTGAATAAGATCAATAAATCGAAATTTACTCCGATTATGATTACCGGCGCAAAGTAATCTGCCACTTGAATGACAGTGTACCAGAGTCCTTAATAGTCTGCTTTAAAAACTTTCTGTAAGTACTAGTTTCCTATGCAGCATCGAGATAAACGGTTCTTTGTTGTTATAGTTTTAGAGAAAACCACGTTTACTGAAAAACGTTTGAACCAAAATGTTCTTATAAATTTACCAACTTCTGCCCCCTACCCCATAAACCCGACGCTCAAAATGGTATATTAACTTACATGTGGACTGTCCACAACAGTTTGAAGTTGTAGTGAAACTTTTACTTTGGATTTGGTTAGGCCGTTTTTCGAACTAATATTGCACTGAACTATAAAATTCAAGACTTCAATAATTATAAGTTATAGAAGACCGTGATATAACCAATATAATCCTCAATTTATTTTATTAATATAATGATATACAATAACCGAAAATCGAATAAATTATGATGTAATTCTCTTTCTATAGCGACAATATACAGAGTAGCTCAAAAATTTTGGAAACGGCCAATTATCTCGTAAATTGTTAGTCCCAACTGTACCAAATTTGGGGTACACCTATTTTAGGATACGGAGTTCTATATTTGATATTTGCAATGTTGCTAGATTCGCCGTCTATCTTATATTATTAGGTAGTAACTTTGGTTTTTCAAATTAATCATTCTGTATGTTCAGTCATTATTGGAATCTCCTATTCAATACTTAGTTCAACCATATGAAACACTTATGATTTTATTTAGATTAGTAGATCTAAAATACATAAAACAAGAGTCTGGAACGCCTATTTGTGAACTGAATTTTTCAAGTATCTCCAATAAAAATAATCCTTAGGATTGAAATCAGGTGAACGTGGAGGCCATTAAATTCTACCTCGTCTACCAATCCATCGTCCGGGAAATATCTCATCCAAATAACGCCGTACATTTACACCAAAATGAGGTGGAGCTCTAGCTTGCTAACATCATATCTGATTAAAATTGGCTCTAAGCAAGTATCTCAGTGTAGGTAATATTTCATTTCTGAGTAGAAGTTCATATTTATCTGACCTTTAAACATTCCAATTTATTAAAATCTACATGTTTTGCACTGTTTTATGTATTTAAGATTTCTATTCTAAATAAAATCGTAACTATTGCATATAGGTGAACTCGTATTTAATAGGAGATTCCTATAATGACAGAGTATACAGGATGATGAATTTGAACAAAACCAAAGTTACTAAGAATATAAAAGAAATTACAAATCTGGCAACATTGCAAATATCAAATTTGGAATCTACGTATCCCAAAATAGGTGTACTCCAAATTTTGTACAATTAGGACTAGCAATTTACGAGATAATTGGCCGTTTCCATACTTTTGGTCCACTCTGTATATAAATGTTTAATATACTGAGTTGTATGGTACCTAATAGAATATAAAAAACTAACATTGCCTCATGATACCTCCATCGGTTCCAGGCACCGGATTTGTTTGCATAACAGCATTTCATTTGGTTGCCATGTGACCGATATTAAGAAAATAAATGTAAGCAAATAACTTGAGAATTTTATTACAACTTGAAGACAATTATTGCTTATTAAATATTGAATTTGATAGTATCGCTCACACGTTTTTACTACTAAGAATAAAATTATTTGCAGAATTGCACGTCAGGTTATTTCTTGGTAGGTAAACGTGAGTTGAATATTTTCAAAGTGGGTATCGAAGGCATAACTTGTACCTACACAAATATGAACTGTGAAGCTAATTTCGATTTATTCACCATCAATTTATAATTGCTCATTAGATATAATATAACTATGAATTTATTTTTCCACTACTAGCTGTAAAGTTGACAATTATTGCTTCTTCAATCCAACTGAGAAGTTGAATTTCTCTATCAGTGGTTAATAATTTTTTCTATCATCAATCTAGGTCAATAATGGACAAATTCAAATATTTCCAGCGAGGATCGAACCCTGATCGTCCGTGCCAGAGTCAACCATTAGGCTATAAAGCATATCTGCATGTAAAAATGTGAAGGGCAAATATACGTAGCTCATTTTTTCAATCGAAACTGTTACATTTATAAATGAAATTAATTTCGGTAGGCGCACATATTAAATCTTCACTATCGCTACTGTTGTTCATTTTTTTATAAAATTATAATTATATAATTATTTTGACGTTTCAAACGACGCGCTGTCAGAAGCGATTTGCGTTATTAGGTATTTGGCGTTTTGAAAAATACGATTTCATTTATTCATTTTAATTCATTTTAGCGTGAATTCTGATAATAATAGAATGTGATTGGGTAACGAGAGTGAATTCTTTTTCATTATTAACTGGTGTGGAGAATTTATATCATTACGCAGCTAAATATGTAAAAATAATTTGTGCGTTATTATTTTGTCGTGGAGAAACTATTTTATGATGGAACTATCCGTTTTTGTCAAAAATATCCGCCTAGTTTATCACCCATAGCTTTAAGTATATAATTTATACAAATGTATGTAAATTAATTAAAGGCAACATTTACTTGGAAGAAATGCAATCAGCATTTCCATTCCTCTGAGTGTTAAATTTCACTTTAGTAGAATCATATGCAAGGTTAGCTCAAATATTTTGAAACCGTAACAACTGAAGTGAATGTGTTTTGAATGATATTGAATGTAATCGCTTTGTATAAATTTTCAACAGCAACATAGGTACAGCAAGTGAATTTGTACAACGAATGATAATCATTCTGTTTATCGATCGTTCTTTGAATATATTATAAAGGTATTACCTAGTAATTCCCACCGTTTGTAGTCGAATTTTATTTATTCCAGTAAATCAATACATCATGTTTGATTTGCTCAACAAGCTTTGTCGCTTTGTTTCCACACGTTTGGGGCTATGATTATTCAGGATTAAATGTATAATAATAATAATAATAATAATAATAATAATAATAATAATAATAATAATAAACGTCTTTTATTTCCAAAAATTATTAATACAAATGACAGTAGTTAAAAATAACGGGCGAAGTTTATTTTTGTTGTGTACTAGACACAACAAAAATATTCTTCCACTTGACCCGATTAGGAACATGTATTTATATAATTATTGTAGATAATTTTGTAGAATAATAGGTAATTATAATGCCCTTTGTATTAAGGGGTCGTGTCTAATGCTAGATATAAATTAATTTTATGCCTTAATATTAGAATCCAATTCAAAAATTTCAATTATAAAATTTACTTGCAAAAATAAATAAATAAATATACTTAAAATAAACTTATGTTGAATATTGTATGGGAAAAGTTCAACGTATTTCTAGTATAGTTTGTATCAAAGTATATCGTCTTCGCTTTTGCTGACAATCTAAATACGACCAGTTACGACCTTCTTACAAGAATTTTACCGAAAATGAAACCCAACAACAGTCGAGTGACAAGGCAAGGGCGGGCATGGTTTTAGTTTATTTATTTATTTATTAATCTCTCATTTAGGAGGGAAAATGAAAAAAGTCTAGAGAAATGGTCTTTACATATTAAATAAAAAACAAAGGATGTTTGATAAAAATACAAAGAGATAGATAGATATTTGTGAATTTGATCCTTTTAAAAATAATTTTAAATAGACCGCCACTGGCGATCTCTTCTACAGCATCTATTAGCCATACTATTTATTGCGATTGGCCCATTAATTTTATCATTGCCGGCAAAAGTGAAGACGATATACTTTGAGACAAACTATACGGCCCAATTTTATAACCGTTACTATTTCACTGGTAGGTATGCGGTTCCAATAGTTTATGCATAATATTAGAATTTATATATTTTTCGATGTGGGGTTCTCAATCCGTAGTATACGAATCTCGTCCGTATATTTTTGATAAATGCGGTCTTGAAATAAGCACGTAAACGTTTGTTTTGAAACACGTGTTGATTTCAAGGCGCTGAGTCTTGAAAAAGGCACGGATTTACATGGAAACACACCGCTTGTTGGAAATAACGTGAATTTGGGGTGTCGTAACCTTGCTTTTGTTAGTGTTATAAAAATTTAATGAAATCATGAGGAACATATATTTTGTCATTGAAATTCCATTCTTTTTTTACGGGAAAAATTGAGAGAAATCTGAAATATTCACTGTGTTATTTATAAGTGTGGATTTATGCAGCAACATTTAACAATTATCAATAAGCATTTAACAATTAACATTTATCATTCAACAATTAGTAAAACTGCCATCGTTTATGCAGACACAATTTATTATAGATTAGGAGAAAATAGTAAGCATGCGCACAAGCCTGAGGTTCTAGTTACAATAACCCTACATTTTCATGTCTATTTGTGCATTGGAACAATTTTGAAGATGTATAGTAGAATTTGAAGACTTTTTTTCTTTTATTGGTACAACTTGAAAATAAACAAGCACACAAAACCCCAAGTCAACCGCTTTTGTAGGAAAAAAGTAAAGATCTGCGTACTAGTTGCGCACTAGATGAAAATTTGGTACATTTAATTTAAGAAAGTTGAAAGTTGGCCAACTTCGTATTTGTTAAATGATAAAATGACAATGGTTAATTGTCTGCATAAATGGAGTCATATAGTGAAATGAGTATTTTAACTTATAATTGATATATGCTAATGGCTGTTCGATTCGGCGCTGTGGTGAAATTTTTTTCTTTTTATTTTAGTTTTTTCCTCACAATTCTTGTCTAAAAAACATTAAATTCAAAATAAAGCAAAGTTATTTGTTTGAAAAATTTATTTAACAAACAAATAACTTTAATTAATTTCAAATTGAATGTCTTTTAGACAAACATTGTGAAAAAAGAACTAAAAACAAAAGGAAAAAAATTCCACTGCAGCAGCGAATCGATCAGCCATACTTCGGGTTTAACTTTTAAATTTCCCGAGCCCCTACCCTGCTGGACATCAGGGCTGAGTTCGAGAACATCGCACTAGTATGAAATTCACTTATTTTTGTGTCCGAGAACTCTTGAGCGTCTTCTTGTTGTGTACTCCCCCACAGTCCGAGAACTCCTTAGAGCGACGCTCAAATTACACCAGTCCCGACTCGGTTAGAAATCGCACCTGTCAGTTTGGTTTGAATATTTTGTGGTTAGAATTTAGATTATTTAGATTGGTATGTATGACTATAATATGTTTATTGAATTCTTAATTTAAAAATAAATTAATTTTCCGCAAATCGCTAGGAAATTTTGACATTCCTGTCAAAATTTCTTGAAGAAAAAGTCAGGACTTCCTTACTGTAAGGAAATGTCATTTCCTTACTGTAAGGAAATGATATTTCCGTACAGTTGTTAGTGTTCTACATAAATGATTGAAAACACATTAATTTATATTTTGAAAACATCAAGTCATTGCTGAATACATTTTT
>CAJUYG010005854.1:0-13110 GCA_910591675.1 Galerucella calmariensis
CGAAATCATGCGCAATCATGCGAAATCATGCGCAATCACGCGAAATCTTGCGAAATTACACTATTAGCGAAATACTGTCACATTTTTGGCATAGTGGTTCACCCCTCGATGAAAACATCAGAAGAGGATATACCGGACAAACAATTTTATTAATATATTCAATGACAGCTGAGCTCTGATTGAAGCTATCAGTAGTCCAACGACAGACCTAGGCCGTTAAGCACAACCCAAACGAGTGAATGAATGACCCAAATCTTACCAGGATCCAACATTTGGAGAAAATAATCAGAAAATCGAGCAACAAGATAATAAAGCCCGACATAACATTCTTTAAAATGGCGCAGGAAGACTCAGCAAATAATGGTCATAAGGAGACTGAGAAAGGTGAGATTTGCTTGTCGGCATTATAAGTGTCCTGAAAATACTACTAAAGCAACAATGGACTCAAATTTCGTCATACAGGAAGGAGAAGAAATCTAGGTACCCAAAGATTGGATATCACGCTGAGCAGTCTAAGCTCTAAATGCACATTAATACCGCATTAAATAGAGAACTTATGGGCCCAGATAGCACTAGGGAATAGGTATACCCAAGAAAACCAGGAGGCAGCTATAGCAATGTACAAGAAATTACAACCTCTGTATTCCAAGTGGAGGTATAGGTACGCACATCTTTATGACAGAAAGTCAGGTGGCGTTAAAGGTAATTTAGAGCCAGAAAGTAACGTTTATACTCTATAAAAAACTGAAGACGTTGGCCGAACGGAATAACAACAGGCTAAATTGGGCACCAGGGTATCAAAAACAATCAAATTTCGTGTACGGAAAGTGTAAATTTACATAACCTAGATTGAAAATATTTATGTTTGGTATGTCATTAATTTGAATAATAAATGATATAAGGAGCAATTCTATAAGCAAATGTTAAATTTTAACGCACAGTTAAAAATAAGACAATCTGCTAACCCATTTTTGCAAGTCTGTATATTCGGTATATTCTTTGCATAGAACTATTAGAACTGCATAGATAAGGTATATTCTTTGCTTCTCAAATGTCACAAGTGACAAGACCATACGATTATGCGGTGTTGCCGGCTGCTAAATTCTTCGTGTACGAACGTTTATTCGAAAGGTCTTGAAAAATACACATTTAGCACCGTATACGAAAAACTTCATGTGGAAATAACCGTACACGCATAATATTCGTGTGAACTCGAAAATCACACCACAGGCACTGAAATAGTATTTAACTAATATCAAAAAAATGTCTATTTTCGGAATTTAAATCCCTAGAGCTTGGCAACGAAAATTTTCACTATTTCCATTATCCCGTCTTTCGTTTTGCTAGAAAAAAATCTCCATTATTGTACAATAGTTAAGTTTAAAAATGAAAGCGAATTTAAAACAAAATTGGCCTCAGGTGAACCTATTCCGTTCAGATATTCGAATCCGGTTACTCTCCGTGTCGCGGCAGTAGAGAATGAATTTCCTTTAAATAATAATATACCCTTCAAATTTTGTTTTTCCTTCTTGAATTAGCGAACGCCTTATAGGCGCCAGCAGAATGCGGATGCTGCAAGGAATATTAATATTTATTTCTTCCAAGAAAATTAATTTACTTTCTCCCTTCTTACAGACCAGCCAAAGGTCGACAATCATGATCAATTGATATTAATTTTTGAGTCTAAGCGAATCCGCACGAAAATAACTTACGTTATAAAAACAGCTATTAACAAGAAAGATCTTAACTTCGTTTTTGAAGTAATAGTTAGAAACAATTTTATTCAAATAACATGGCAAGAAGTTATATACGGGTAGCGAAATGCAATTGTAATATGATGACCACTTTTCCGCACTCTTTTTAGTGTGGAAAGAGTCACTTTTCCGCAATAGTGCGGAAAGTGAGTTTGTCGAGTTTTTGGGGAATATACTGACATTGGAATTATATTATAGAGTAGTTTGTGCAACTAGTGTGGATATGATGGCCATATCGCACGAGAACAAAGTTTGGGCACGACGCCGTAGGCGGAGTGCTCAATCATTCCAGTGCGACATGTACAATCCACACGAGTGGAACAGTATATTTTTTCAACGGTTGTAATATAACTTCATATTAAAAATCACATAATTTCACCAATTCAATTTGATGTTTCCACTAATTTTTTGTGGTGAACGTACAGCTCTTGAATGTACAATTTGTATAATGCTACGGTTTCCCTTTTTAAATATGCGATGCTGTTATTAGTAGATGTCGCCAGTCGGACTCCGTACCGTACTATTATCTATAATAATGAATATTCTGCTAATTATCTCAAGCGTCTACCTGATGTCGTTATCAATATCGAGCAGAATAATTATTAAAAAATAAAATTAACAATTAAAAAAAGTTCTTCGCGGAGATTGAACCTTGGTCTACCGCGTGAGAGTCTGGTATGTTTACCATAGATAAAAAATTACTTATAGATAGGAAACTGACCCTGTGGCGCCCTCTATTTGTACGGGTAGCGCCACCTTGAGAGTCCCGTCAGTACCTCTAACACAAATCAGATGGTTGTGTACTTTGCCAACAGCCGAAAAAGAAGATTCCTGTAATTTTACAGTTTTTGGTGTCATATTCAAAATTACTGTAATTTCACTTTTATTGTAAAATGACATTCACGGTCAATTTTTTTAATTTCATTTGAAGTTACTCAACATTAGATTGATATTACACTAATAACAATCAAATAGTCTAGTGAAGTTAAATGAAATATCAAAAAATGGACCATAATAATGCCTGGAGGGGGAAAAGGTTAGGCTCATGTTAGGTTAGGATGTTAGCGCTGTTATATGTGGAAGAATCTGCAACTACCACTGACGGCGTTACAGTTTCCATTGAATTAGCAATTTTGGTACTGACGGGACTCTCTATGTGGCAGCACCCTCGCGCAACCTGATGTTTACCACTCGACCACCGAGGAATATACCAATTGACAATCTATAACGTCAGACGTATTAGATAATTTTATAAAATTTGACGTCCATCCATCCTTAAATACCCATTTTATTCTATTTTTAGTATTTGTTGTTAATTTACGGATTATTTTATTTAGGTTTATTTTTGTAAATGAATATTCTTGATCCAGCGCTTCTAGGAGAGACTTTTTTTTAATAAAAAAAAACGTATGTTTCAATACTTTTGTTAATGGTTCTGTTAGTAGAATTTCTGGAATGCAAGTTATAGTAAAGAAAAAAGTGATGAAACATGATTACAAATATCTAATTAACACAAAAATTCCATTAATTGCTTAATATCCAGTGAAAACAAATAGTGTAGAACATAAAAAGTCACGGTTGAAATGGAATCTCCCATACACGGAAAGGTCTATAAAAAGAAAAAAAGGCGGTTATATATTTGACCCATTTCTTCTGTTTCCTTTGTTCTATTGCAACTTCATTCCAGGTGAGAAGGTATGTAATTATTTTCTTTTTATTGTATATAAAACAACATTTCTCAGCCAATAGGGAATTATAAGATTTGTAGCCGGAGACATCTCCAGAAGATTAACAGACATTAATGGGACAATACAACAAAATTAATGAACCCATGTTCCCATGCTCTAAATGTTAAGTGTAATTGGAAGAATATTTTTTCCAAGGTTTTGAAAAATATCCAAACTCAGTTTTATAGCATACAGGGTGTACGTACTTCTATGGGAAATATACTTACTGAATAATATGTATGTATGTAATATGTGTGTATGTGGGGTGATATTCACTAAGACCTAAAAAATCCATTGGGCCACCTCACTTTCATTTAGTGCCTGAGGAAAGTTTCAAAGACTAGTTGCTGCTTTGGTCCTGTTTTCCGGAGGAATTTGAGGATATAAATGCAAGTTTCAACTTAGGTGAATGTCCCTCTTATCCCAATAATTCCTTGGTGCAGTGTCCTAGAATTCGGAATTGCAGTGCGATTCGCAAGTATGTGGATGGATGCTTCTCCTACCATGCCACTATTTGGAGCTTTTAAGGTGCCCATTAAGGCAACAATATCCCGTTAGGTTCCCTGTTAAAACTCCTAGAATAGATATACGTTTACTTTCATGCATCCAATTTTTCTAAGCCGGCTGTAATCACCCAGCAGAATCTTCTATTGTCCAAGTCCTAATAGATGTTTCCAACAATCCATCGGAGCTGATCCCGCAAAAGGGTTCCGGCCCCAAAAGGGGTGTTTCAGTCCCCAGTGGTGTGGGGTTGAGAATCACTCCCATGGATGCCGTTGTACCATGTTCTCTTCGTTCCATTAATGCATATAGAAGCCAGTATTTGAATTTTGGGGAGGTTTTCTCTCGTCTTCAATAGACTAGTTCTACTACTACACGCAATAGTGTCTCCGTAAGTGATAAATGATCCCACTTTGGCAGTGTGTACTATACATACAACTCAGGATTTTTGGGCTACAGCCCCAATTTCTCTGAAGTTCCAAGAAATATGAACCTGCGATCTTTCCGTCAACTATACCACACCAAACATTAGGACGCCATCTACCTTGAAGCTGCACTTCCTCTACCCAGTGCGGATTTTCTTCAGACCAATAATGCTTATTATGCAGATTAACACCACACGCACTATTAAGCGTAGCCTCGTCTGCCCACAAAATTTTTGACATGATATGCGGTTGTTCTTCTAGCAGATTTAGGAAGTGCCGTAACCTGAGATTGAAACAGCATTTAAATGGACATTAAGTCTTAATGATCGAAATTTATGTATGATCTTTCTTTTACATATTTAATCTCAACTTATAATACAGAGTGAGTCAATACTATACTTACTTATGTTTATGCGTTTTTATTTATATCTCGAGTTCGACAAAAGCTATCATCATGCGGTTTGCGCCATTTTGTTGAGAATTTAATCCAGTTCCATTATAATGCACAATACTTAGTTAGGTGTTTCCATTGAATATTTTTTAAGAATACAAATTTTAATTTTTTTCATTCGAAAGTACCCTCTACCTATGACAACTAAAAGTAAATGCCATTGTTTTATAGTAAATGTAATTAATTCATCTACACTCTTTCTATTGACTCCAATTTCGTTAAAATCGGTCGATTCAAACCAAAGTTATAGGTATTTATCCAAAAACACTTTCCCACTCCCCCCCCCCTTATTTGGAAAAATAGAATAAAAAGTAATTGAACAAATTTGTGCGAAATTTAGGCCTTTTTCTAGTTTACCCATAGTAATTTTCTAGTTTATCCACAATATAGGGAATACCCCTACATTTGTAACAAGGGTAAGGCAAGAAGTTTTAGATGTCACACTGGCAACACAGGATCTAAAACATATAGTAAAAGATTGGAGAGTATCGGGTGAACCATCTCTCTCCGATCATAGTATCATAACATTCAAGTTAGAACTAGGCATACCTGAGATAAGCCTCAGGAGAATACCAAGAAAAACAGACTGGGACAACTATAACACCTGTCTGAAAAGAAATCTAGCACATATCCAGAGAAAAGGAAGGGCTAAGCACCATCTCGACCTGGAAAACGAGCTAGAGGATCTGAACAGGGCAATAATCGAGGCGTTTGAATCGAGCTGCCCTCTTCAAAAACAACGAAGCAACAAAGATGCACCCTGGTGGAACAAACATCTGTCAGAACTAAGATCTCAAACCCGGGACCTTTTTAATAAAGCAAAAATCACCGGAGACTGGCAGAGATACACCGAGGTGAGAAACACCTACTACAAGGAAATTAGAAAAGCTAAAAGAAATAGCTTCAGAAAATTCTGTGAAGATATAAACACAACACCTGCTGCGGCAAGACTTTACAAAGTTATGGCGAAAAGTAGGGTCAACACAGATATGGCTTTGAGGAAGCCAGATGGTGAATATACCGAAAATGAGGAGGAAAGAGTTCGACTCTTACTAGAAACTCATTTTCCAGGGAGTACCCCAAATAGGGGAGATAATCCTCTCGAAGGTCACAATAGGCCTTCAAGAGAAAGTATTACAATGGCCAAACACATTTGTAGTAACGATAGGTTGAAATGGGCCATGAACACCTTTTCACCTTTCAAGGCACCAGGAGCAGATGGAATTTTTCCAGCATTGCTCCAGAATGGACAAGACGAAATTCTACCGCATCTGGTTAGAATTAGTCGAAGCAGCTTAGAACTGGGTTATATACCTGAAGCATGGAGAAGGGCAATAGTAACCTTCATTCCAAAGACTGGAAAAAGGGAAACAACAAACCCCAAATCCTTTAGACCAATTAGTCTAACATCGTTTGTACTCAAAACGATGGAAAAGGCTATTGATAACCATATTAGAACGGAAATCCTAGAGAGACTACCTCTCCACCCATGTCAGCATGCCTACCGGGCAGGCAGATCTACGGAGACTGCACTGGTACAACTGACGGAGGATATCCGAGGTGCTCTAGACAACCAAGAAACTGTAGTATGTGCATTTTTGGACATAGAAGGAGCTTTTGACAATACTCCACATGAGGCAGTCAGAAGAGCATTGAACAGAAGAGGTGTAGACAGCACAACATCCAAATGGATGTCGGAACTGCTCACCACAAGAATAGCAGAGACGAGGACGAGCAAAGACATTGTCTCCATCTGCACTACCAGAGGATGCCCACAGGGAGGAGTAGCATCCCCATTAATGTGGAGTCTGACGGTTGACGAACTCCTGTGTGGTTTGACGGATCTCGGTATATCCTGCCAAGGATATGCCGACGATATTGTCATAACAGCCAGGGGAAAATTCGAAAACACCCTTTGCGATATTGTACAAATGGGTCTGAACTATACAAATAGCTGGTGTAGGCAAGTGGGACTTGGCATAAACCCCACTAAAACCATCCTGATAGCCTTCACTAAGAAAAGAAAACTCAACCTCAAAACCATAAAACTTGATGGGAACGAGATTGAATGGAGACAAGAAGTCAAGTATCTAGGTTTAACTTTAGACAGTAAACTCCTGTGGAACAAACACGAAAAGGAGATTACATACCAGGCAAAAATGGCTATAATGGTGTGCAGAAATCTGGCAGGAGCAAACTGGGGCTGTAACCCAAAAATCCTAAGCTGGATGTACACTGCCATAGTGAGACCAATCATCACTTATGGAGCCATTGCCTGGTGTAGTAGAACTAGCCTATTGACGACAAGAGAAAACCTCTCCAAAATTCAAAGACTAGCCTGTATATGCATTACAGGAGCAATGAGAACATGCCCAACGGCAGCCATGGAAGTGATTCTCAACCTCACCCCTTTACATATGGTGGTGGAAAGTGTTGCAGAAAGAACAAGATACAGACTAAGTAGAGAGGAAATCATTAAAAAAAACACCTCCTCACTTCTTAGAAATCAGACAACCTGGGACATGCCACAAGACGGTATGATGAAAAATATAACTTTTCAAAGAAATTCGTTACGGAAATGAGCAACAAGAAGGAATGGGATCCAAATACCATTACCAGACTTGGAAAGAATGCCATTCAATGGTACACAGTCGGCTCAAAAGCAATAGAAGGAACTGGGATAAGAGTGTTCGGGCCAGGAACCAAACACTCTGAAAGCTTGGGAAAAACCCCAAGTATCTTTCAAGCGGAGATCCACACCATAAGAAAGTGCGCCCAGTTCAATATTGATAAAGGATACAGAAGACAAAGGATTATCATAATGTCGGATAGTCAAGCAGCCATTAAGGCACTGAGCTCTTGTGTAATCAGTTCCAAAATGGTGTGGGAATGCCTAGACAAACTCAATGAACTAGGCGAGAACAACATAGTCACCTTACTATGGATTCCAGGACACACTGGAATGGAAGGAAATGGAATAGCAGATGAACTAGCAAAGAGGGGGACTGAAATACCTTTCTGGGGGCCCGAACCCTTTTGCGGAATCAGCTCCAATGTAATATTGGAAGAAATAAGTAAAGCCGAGAAAAAGAGAAGATCTGACCATTGGAAAGATCTAGTAGGGCTTATACAATCAAAGACTCTTCTGGGTGACTACAACCTGTTGAGATCAAAAGAATGCATAAGTCAAAGTAAAACTGCGCTAAGAGTTTTGACAGGGATCCTAACAGGACATTGTCGCCTGAATGGGCACCTGAAAAAGCTCAAAATAGTGGAGGAAGAAGAATGCAGATTTTGTGGAATGGAAGAAGAAACCTCCATCCACATACTTTCCAACTGCACAGCACTCCAGAATCCTAGAGCACAGCACCTGGGAGATTACTGGATAGAAGAGGAACATTTGCCTAAGTTGAAGCCTGCAGACATCCTAAAATTCCTCCGGGAAATAGGACTAAAGGAACTACTAGTTTCTAAGACTCTTCTCAGAAACTGAGTAGAAGTAAGGGGGCACAATAGACCTTTTAGGTCTCAGTGAATGTCACCCCAAAAATCACACACACACACACATAGTTTACTTATTTAACACTGGGTATAATTGAGCATATTTCACAAAAAACTGGTTTTTTACATTCCCGCAACGCGTACTTCCCATTTCTCGCCCCCAAACGCTTTCTCCTACTCTATCTTTTCCAGTGGCGGCTCGTGAACTTTTTAAGAGAGGAGACTGGACAGTGGACATAAAAATATACTCTATTTAGCCAATCAGTTTAACCTTTGCGCAGCGATCGTACCTGCAGCTACTTCAGTGACAAAATTAATTGTTGCCCAGCAACAGCCAACGTGGAGGTATAGGTTTCTCTTGCCAAAAATTTTTTTTTGTTCACATAATTCATTGTGCAATGCTATTTTATGAAAAAAATTATATTTCAGAGCTAAGTTTTCTAAAAGTGTATCGGAAAACTCTTTCGTAAAAACATTCGAATCAGCTTTTATTCGTTAAGTCGTAAAACCTTGTAAAATTCATGTAAATCGGAAAATCCAATCTCAATTAGACCTTTAATAGTATCTAAAATTTCCTAAAAAAGTTGTTTATAATGTGATTTCTTGTCTACCAAATTATATGGTTTCCTCTTTTTCGCTGGAGGAGCCTCATCAGTTGGAAAATTTTCAAATAAAATATTAAAATGAAATTCTGTATCACGGAAACTTGAAATTTTATCAATGAGATGCTTCAAACGCCCTCTTTAATAAATTATATAGGTGAATTTATGTTGTAAAATTTGAAAAATAACATCAGTTTATTCAAATATTAATTAAAGTATCAGGAAAAAAAAACTTAATTATTCCCGCTAATCGTCTAAAATTCTAAAACAAAACAAGTACGCACGAACCCACGCTCGTATTCTGTATTCCGTAGTTCGTATTGGTTCGTATATCATCGCAACTGATGGAAGCTAAGCCTCCAGAGAGTGTTGCCATTTGCGCTTTTTTCACGGTATTAGCAATAGGACTGGTAGAAAAAACGGCAACTGTGTTGAGCACCACGTGTTTTCGAGAGTAATGTATGTGAAGTCTTGCCTCAGGGCACTGTTGTCAGATTCTAAAATAAGTAGTGAAAACGGGGAATTTATTGTGAAATTAAAAATTTTTAGATAAACTGTAAATAAAATGAAGAATAATCAACAACATATTTCTGGTCCTATTTGCTGGATAAATTGTTGAGGAGGCTGAGCCTCCTTCGAGGAGCCGCCACTGATCTTTTCCTATGTTTCATAAGCCGTGCGTATTTGTATACTTTCTCAAGTCCTTCAAAAATTATTTTCTGTGTTCAATGAAATATTTGAATGGCAGTAGTGTAACATTCTACTTGAATATTAAACTTTCATTTAAAATTTAACTTTCCCTCTGTAGATCAGTAGGTACACAATGGAAGCAGAAACTTCCTCTAGACTCATCCTGTAGTTTCACATTTTACGAAGTTTCAGTAAAGTTAGCATAGTGAAGCGGTAAATTCTAACTATTTGCAATGTTTCAACTTCCTGTAGAAACCACTAGTTCACAACTTCCTTGATGCAAATCAAAATAGACGCTTGCACAATATTAAATTCAAGAACAATTATTTGCGTTCCTCTCCACCTAAGAGTTTATTTTGTACTTACATCGTTAAAAAGACCATATGATGGTAAAATCCATTATATTTCACGTCGGAGTTAATTAGCGCTTCCAAAAACTTTTAAAAACTCCGTAGGCATATATATTTTTGAAAATCACTTGAGATTATCTCCATTAAATTTCAAATTATTTCCTGAATTGAGTGGAAATCAAGAATTCTTGGTGACCAGCTTATCACCATAGGTATTTTACAGGGTGGAGTACAGTAGTAGACATGAACGCACCAAAAGTGGTTTTTTCAAGCTGGAAGTTTTTTTCAAACGAACACACTGTATGTACAGTACATCACTCAGCAACTGACTCATTGTGGAGCGAATTAGCTAATTATGTAGCAATTACACGAACTTATCAGTGGAATAGTAGATAGAACTTCCAGACAATATAGTATGCAAATTTGTAGTTATCCTTTACAACAGCAGCATATATTTCAACATAACTTGGATCGGTGTGTATTATAGACAAAAACTTAGTTTGAATTTGAGTTAACAGGATTAAACAATGACAGCTTAATTCATTCATTAGTTGGATTACGTACCTTTATTGTATGACTACAGGATAATTAATTTTGTTAATTTCGAAAAACAGTATACTTGAAGGAATAATATCATTAGGAGGAGGAAGATAAGAAGAAAGACGATGAAAAGTGAATTATGAAATGCTCATTCAAAGCTTTTTTTGGCGAAAAAAAACAGGTCAAGTAAACTGATTTAGTACAGCAATTCTTGCTAACCATAATCAAACTTGTATGATTAATTAAAGTAAATGAGGTTTGTATCTCAAATCATTTTAATTATGATAAGTATAAAGGCTCGATTACACTAGGCTAGTTCACAAACTGTTGGTCGGCAAGTTTAAAAGCTATGTATGTATGTGTGTGTTTTGGGGTGACATTCACTAAGACCTAAAAGATCTATTGTGCCCCCTCACTTCTACTCAGTTTCTGAGAAAAGTCTTAGAAACTAGTAGTTCCTTTAGTCCTATTTCCCGGAGGAATTTTAGGATGTCTGCAGGCTTCAACTTAGGTAAATGTTCCTCTTCTATCCAGTAATCTCCTAGGTGCTGTACTGTAGGATTCTGATGTGCTGTGCAATTGGAAAGTATGTATTGGAGGTTTCTTCTTCCATGCCACAAATCTACATTCCTCTTTCCCCACTATTTTGAGCTTTTTCAGATTCCCATTCAGGCGACAATGTCCCGTTAGGATCCCTGTTAAAACTCTTAGCGCAGTTTTCATTTCATTTCATTTCCTTCTATTCCAGTGTATCCTGGTTCATTGTGTTTCTCTAGGCATTCCCACACCATTTTGGAGCTGATTACACAAGAGCTCAGTGCCTTAATGGCTGCTTGACTATCCGACATTATGATAATCCTTTGTCTTCTGTATCCTTTATCAATATTGAACTGGGCGCACTTTCTTATGGCGTGGATTTCCGCTTGAAAGATACATGGGGTTTTTCCCAAGCTTTCAGAGTGTTTGGTTCCTGGCCCGAACACTCCTATCCCAGTTCCTTCTATTGCTTTTGAGCCGTCTGTGTATCATTGAATGGCATTTTTTCCAAGTCGAATTTTTTTGAAAATTTATACTTTTTCATGATACCGTCTTGTGGCATGTCCCAGGTTGTCTGATTTCTAAGAAGTGAGGATGTGGTTTTTTTTAATGATTTCCTCTCTACTCAGTCTGTATATTGTTCTCTCTGCAACAATTTCCACCACCATATGTAGAGGGGTGAGGTGGAGAATCACTTCCATGGCTGCCGTTGGGCATGTTCTCATTGCTCCTGTAATGGATATACAGGCTAGTCTTTGAATTTTGGAGAGGTTTTCTCTCGTCGCCAATAGGCTAGTTCTACTACTCCACGCAATGGCTCCATAAGTGATGATTGGTCTCACCGTGGCAGTGTACATCCAGCTTAGGATTTCTGGGTTACAGCCCCAGTTTCTTCCCGCCAGATTCCTGCACACCATTATAGCTATTTTTGCCTTGTATGTAATCTCCTTCTCGTGTTTGTTCCACAGGAGTTTACTAGCTAGAGTTAAACCTAGATACTTAACTTCTTGTCTCCATTCAATCTCGTTCCCATCAAGTTTTATGGTTTTGAGGTTGAGTTTTCTTTTCTTAGTGAAGGCTATCAGGATGGTTTTAGTGGGGTTGATGCTAAGAGTTTAAAAGCTAACGAGTAAGCGAGTAAGCTAAACTTTCCACTCGATCACTACCGAACTAGCTAGCAACCGAGCTTTGTTCTGTGTGGCGTGCTGTCGTTTATTTTTTTCAAGTGAAACATGTGTGATATGATAGAGCTTCTCAAGATCTACGAGTAGTAGTACCCTATTGTATGAAATATAAAAGAGAGGGTATTGCAACACAAAAGTGAATGATGAAATTTTCAAGAATCTCTTAGTCAAACTAAGCGGCCAACAACTGACTGTAGGTATAGATAAACCACTGGAAGCACCATATTCATCGCATTTGGCTCGTTGGCTTGTAACTAGTAAACTCCCCCCGTGTCGTCGAGGCTTTACAATTATTACCTGACACTAGCTGAGTATGTTAACTACAATTGCTATTTTGAAATTCGAACAAGGGTCTTATGTCACTACATTGTGGAAACTTGTAAGGGTGTTGCCCGTTTGGCGTGTTATATTAGTTAATTAGTTAGCTGAAGCCATAAAGAGTGGACAGTGTTTGTGAGTGTGGAATAACCAGCAACCTACATGGATTATAAATTACTCATGCTGGAATGGAAGCTGGAGGAGTCTTTGAGCCGCTTTAGAGGTAAATAGACTTTTAAAGTTAGTTAGGCATATACTCAGGATATTCGTTTTATTTGTTTTAAGTAACATTTAATAGTTCTATGATATTTAAAACTTCCAAAACCGGTGATAAAAATATTTGAAGGTAAGCGTTTTGTTTGGGATTCTTGTAAAAGTTTAGTTTGGACACAATACAAGTCAAATTATACATGTTTATTATTTCCAAACTGCATTGCTAGAACCCTGATGATAACAACAATAAATTGAGGCACATACAATTGAATTAATTTATAGACTGGGTTGTGGGGATTGGCGGATGCTGAACTGAA